>JAXIVJ010001916.1:7500-22500 GCA_036785665.1 Chirona hameri | reverse complement strand
GTGTTGTATGCCCGGAGGCGGTGTGGTATGCCCGGAGGCGGTGTTGTATGCCCGGAGGCGGTGTTGTATGCCCTGAGGTGGTCTGGTATGCCCGGAGGCGGTGTAGTATGCCCGGAGGCGGTGTTGTATGCCCGGAGGCGGTGTGGTATGCCCGGAGGCGGTGCAGTATGCCCGGAGGCGTTGTTGTATGCCCGGAGGCGGTGTGGTATGCCCGGAGGCGGTGTAGTATGCCCGGAGGCGGTGTTGTATGCCCGGAGGCGGTGTGGTATGCCCGGAAGCGGTGTAGTATGCCCGGAGGCGGTGTTGTATGCCCGGAGGCGGTGTGGTATGCCCGGAGGCGGTACAACACCGCCTCCGGGCATGATGATGATAATGATGATGATGATGATGATGATGATGATGATGATGATGATGATGATGATGATGATGATGATGATGATGATGATGATGATGATGATGATGATGATGATGATGATGATGATGATGATGATGATGATGATGATGATGATGATGATGATGATGATGATGATGATGATGATGATGATGATGATGATGATGATGATGTTGCTGATGATGATGTTGCTGATGATGATGTTGCTGATGATGATGTTGTTGATGATGTTGCTGATGATGTTGCTGATGATGTTGCTGATGATGTTGCTGATGATGTTGATGATGATGTTGATGATGATGTTGATGATGATGTTGATGATGATGTTGATGATGATGTTGCTGATGATGTTGCTGATGATGTTGCTGATGATGTTGCTGATGATGTTGCTGATGATGTTGCTGGTGATGTTGCTGATGATGTTGCTGATGATGTTGCTGATGATGACGTGAGACGGTGTGGTATGCCCGGAGGCGGTGTTGTATGCCCGGAGGCGGTGTTGTATGCCCGGAGGCGGTGTGGTATGCCCGGAGGCGGTGTTGTATGCCCGGAGGCGGTGTTGTATGCCCGGAGGCGGTGTGGTATGCCCGGAGGCGGTGTTGTATGCCCGGAGGCGGTGTTGTATGCCCTGAGGCGGTCTGGTATGCCCGGAGGCGGTGTAGTATGCCCGGAGGCGGTGTTGTATGCCCGGAGGCGGTGTGGTATGCCCGGAGGCGGTGTAGTATGCCCGGAGGCGGTGTTGTATGCCCGGAGGCGGTGTGGTATGCCCGGAGGCGGTACAACACCGCCTCCGGGCATGATGATGATAATGATGATGATGATGATGATGATGATGATGATGATGATGATGATGATGATGATGATGATGATGATGATGATGATGATGATGATGATGATGATGATGATGATGATGATGATGATGATGATGATGATGATGATGATGATGATGATGATGATGATGATGATGATGATGATGATGATGATGATGATGATGATGATGATGATGATGATGATGATGATGATGATGATGATGTTGCTGATGATGATGTTGCTGATGATGATGTTGCTGATGATGATGTTGTTGATGATGTTGCTGATGATGTTGCTGATGATGTTGCTGATGATGTTGCTGATGATGTTGATGATGATGTTGATGATGATGTTGATGATGATGTTGATGATGATGTTGATGATGATGTTGATGATGATAATGATGATGATGATGATGATGATGATGATGATGATGATGATGATGATGATGATGATGATGATGATGATGATGATGATGATGATGATGATGATGATGATGATGATGATGATGATGATGATGATGATGATGATGATGATGATGATGATGATGATGATGATGATGATGATGATGATGATGATGTTGCTGATGATGATGTTGCTGATGATGATGTTGCTGATGATGATGTTGTTGATGATGTTGCTGATGATGTTGCTGATGATGTTGCTGATGATGTTGCTGATGATGACGTGAGACGGTGTGGTATGCCCGGAGGCGGTGTTGTATGCCCGGAGGCGGTGTTGTATGCCCGGAGGCGGTGTGGTATGCCCGGAGGCGGTGTTGTATGCCCGGAGGCGGTGTTGTATGCCCGGAGGCGGTGTGGTATGCCCGGAGGCGGTGTTGTATGCCCGGAGGCGGTGTTGTATGCCCTGAGGCGGTCTGGTATGCCCGGAGGCGGTGTAGTATGCCCGGAGGCGGTGTTGTATGCCCGGAGGCGGTGTGGTATGCCCGGAGGCGGTGCAGTATGCCCGGAGGCGGTGTTGTATGCCCGGAGGCGGTGTGGTATGCCCGGAGGCGGTGTAGTATGCCCGGAGGCGGTGTTGTATGCCCGGAGGCGGTGTGGTATGCCCGGAGGCGGTGTAGTATGCCCGGAGGCGGTGTTGTATGCCCGGAGGCGGTGTGGTATGCCCGGAGGCGGTACAACACCGCCTCCGGGCATGATGATGATAATGATGATGATGATGATGATGATGATGATGATGATGATGATGATGATGATGATGATGATGATGATGATGATGATGATGATGATGATGATGATGATGATGATGATGATGATGATGATGATGATGATGATGATGATGATGATGATGATGATGATGATGATGATGATGATGATGATGATGATGATGATGATGATGTTGCTGATGATGATGTTGCTGATGATGATGTTGCTGATGATGATGTTGTTGATGATGTTGCTGATGATGTTGCTGATGATGTTGCTGATGATGTTGCTGATGATGTTGATGATGATGTTGATGATGATGTTGATGATGATGTTGATGATGATGTTGATGATATGTTGATGATGATGTTGATGATGATGTTGATGATGATGTTGATGTTGATGATGATGTTAATGATGATGTTGATGATGATGTTGCTGATGATGTTGCTGATGATGTTGCTGATGATGTTGCTGATGATGTTGCTGGTGATGTTGCTGATGATGTTGCTGATGATGTTGCTGATGATGTTGCTGATGATGACGTGAGACGGTGTGGTATGCCCGTTTGCGGTGTTGTATGCCCGGAGGCGGTGTTGTATGCCCGGAGGCGGTGTGGTATGCCCGGAGGCGGTGTTGTATGCCCGGAGGCGGTGTTGTATGCCCGGAGGCGGTGTGGTATGCCCGGAGGCGGTGTAGTATGCCCGGAGGCGGTGTTGTATGCCCGGAGGCGGTGTGGTATGCCCGGAGGCGGTGTAGTATGCCCGGAGGCGGTGTTGTATGCCCGGAGGCGGTGTGGTATGCCCGGAGGCGGTACAACACCGCCTCCGGGCATGATGATGATAATGATGATGATGATGATGATGATGATGATGATGATGATGATGATGATGATGATGATGATGATGATGATGATGATGATGATGATGATGATGATGATGATGATGATGATGATGATGATGATGATGATGATGATGATGATGATGATGATGATGATGATGATGATGATGATGATGATGATGATGATGATGATGATGTTGCTGATGATGATGTTGCTGATGATGATGTTGCTGATGATGATGTTGTTGATGATGTTGCTGATGATGTTGCTGATGATGTTGCTGATGATGTTGCTGATGATGTTGATGATGATGTTGATGATGATGTTGATGATGATGTTGATGATGATGTTGATGATGATGTTGATGATGATAATGATGATGATGATGATGATGATGATGATGATGATGATGATGATGATGATGATGATGATGATGATGATGATGATGATGATGATGATGATGATGATGATGATGATGATGATGATGATGATGATGATGATGATGATGATGATGATGATGATGATGATGATGATGATGATGATGATGATGATGATGATGTTGCTGATGATGATGTTGCTGATGATGATGTTGCTGATGATGATGTTGCTGATGATGATGTTGCTGATGATGATGTTGCTGAGGATGATGTTGCTGATGATGATGTTTCTGATGAGGATGTTGCTGATGATGATGTTGCGGATGATGATGTTGCTGATAATGATGTTGATGATGATGTTGATGATGATGTTGCTGATGATGTTGCTGATGATGTTGCTGATGATGTTGCTGATGATGTTGATGATGATGTTGATGATGATGTTGATGATGATGTTGATGATGATGTTGATGATGATGTTGCTGATGATGTTGCTGATGATGTTGATGATGATGTTGCTGATGATGTTGCTGATGATGTTGCTGATGATGACGTGAGACGGTGTGGTATGCCCGGAGGCGGTGTTGTATGCCCGGAGGCGGTGTTGTATGCCCGGAGGCGGTGTGGTATGCCCGGAGGCGGTGTTGTATGCCCGGAGGCGGTGTTGTATGCCCGGAGGCGGTGTGGTATGCCCGGAGGCGGTGTAGTATGCCCGGAGGCGGTGTTGTATGCCCGGAGGCGGTGTGGTATGCCCGGAGGCGGTGTAGTATGCCCGGAGGCGGTGTTGTATGCCCGGAGGCGGTGTGGTATGCCCGGAGGCGGTGTGGTATGCCCGGAGGCGGTGTAGTTTGCCCGGAGGCGGTGTGGTATGCCCGGAGGCGGTGTGGTATGCCCGGAGGCGGTGTAGTATGCCCGGAGGCGGTGTTGTATGCCCGGAGGCGGTGTGGTATGCCCGGAGGCGGTACAACACCGCCTCCGGGCATGATGATGATGATATTGATGATGATGATGATGATGATGATGATGATGATGATGATGATGATGATGATGATGATGATGATGATGATGATGATGATGATGATGATGATGATGATGATGATGATGATGATGATGATGATGATGATGATGATGATGATGTTGCTGATGATGTTGCTGATGATGTTGCTGGTGATGTTGCTGATGATGTTGCTGATGATGTTGCTGATGATGACGTGAGACGGTGTGGTATGCCCGGAGGCGGTGTTGTATGCCCGGAGGCGGTGTTGTATGCCCGGAGGCGGTGTGGTATGCCCGGAGGCGGTGTTGTATGCCCGGAGGCGGTGTTGTATGCCCGGAGGCGGTGTGGTATGCCCGGAGGCGGTGTTGTATGCCCGGAGGCGGTGTTGTATGCCCTGAGGCGGTCTGGTATGCCCGGAGGCGGTGTAGTATGCCCGGAGGCGGTGTTGTATGCCCGGAGGCGGTGTGGTATGCCCGGAGGCGGTGCAGTATGCCCGGAGGCGGTGTTGTATGCCCGGAGGCGGTGTGGTATGCCCGGAGGCGGTGTAGTATGCCCGGAGGCGGTGTTGTATGCCCGGAGGCGGTGTGGTATGCCCGGAGGCGGTGTAGTATGCCCGGAGGCGGTGTTGTATGCCCGGAGGCGGTGTGGTATGCCCGGAGGCGGTACAACACCGCCTCCGGGCATGATGATGATAATGATGATGATGATGATGATGATGATGATGATGATGATGATGATGATGATGATGATGATGATGATGATGATGATGATGATGATGATGATGATGATGATGATGATGATGATGATGTTGCTGATGATGATGTCGCTGATGATGATGTTGCTGATGATGATGTTGTTGATGATGTTGTTGATGATGTTGCTGATGATGTTGCTGATGATGTTGCTGATGATGTTGCTGATGATCTTGATGATGATGTTGATGATGATGTTGATGATGATGTTGATGATGATGTTGATGATGATGTTGCTGATGATGTTGCTGATGATGTTGCTGATGATGTTGCTGATGATGTTGCTGATGATGTTGCTGGTGATGTTGCTGATGATGTTGCTGATGATGTTGCTGATGATGACGTGAGACGGTGTGGTATGCCCGGAGGCGGTGTTGTATGCCCGGAGGCGGTGTTGTATGCCCGGAGGCGGTGTGGTATGCCCGGAGGCGGTGTTGTATGCCCGGAGGCGGTGTTGTATGCCCTGAGGCGGTCTGGTATGCCCGGAGGCGGTGTAGTATGCCCGGAGGCGGTGTTGTATGCCCGGAGGCGGTGTGGTATGCCCGGAGGCGGTGTATTATGCCCGGAGGCGGTGTTGTATGCCCGGAGGCGGTGTGGTATGCCCGGAGGCGGTACAACACCGCCTCCGGGCATGATGATGATAATGATGATGATGATGATGATGATGATGATGATGATGATGATGATGATGATGATGATGATGATGATGATGATGATGATGATGATGATGATGATGATGATGATGATGATGATGATGATGATGATGATGATGATGATGATGATGATGATGATGATGATGATGATGATGATGATGATGATGATGATGATGATGATGATGATGATGATGATGATGATGATGATGATGATGATGATGATGATGATGATGATGATGATGATGATGATGATGATGATGATGATGATGATGATGATGATGATGATGATGATGATGATGATAATGATAATGATGATGATGATGATGATGATGATGATGTTGCTGATGATGATGTTGCTGATGATGATGTTGCTGATGATGATGTTGTTGATGATGTTGCTGATGATGTTGCTGATGATGTTGCTGATGATGTTGCTGATGATGTTGATGATGATGTTGATGATGATGTTGATGATGATGTTGATGATGATGTTGATGATGATGTTGATGATGATGATGATGATGATGATGATGATGATGATGATGATGATGATGATGATGATGATGATGATGATGATGATGATGATGATGATGATGATGATGATGATGATGATGATGATGATGATGATGATGATGATGATGATGATGATGATGATGATGATGATGATGATGATGATGATGATGTTGCTGATGATGATGTTGCTGATGATGATGTTGCTGATGATGATGTTGTTGATGATGTTGCTGATGATGTTGCTGATGATGTTGCTGATGATGTTGCTGATGATGACGTGAGACGGTGTGGTATGCCCGGAGGCGGTGTTGTATGCCCGGAGGCGGTGTTGTATGCCCGGAGGCGGTGTGGTATGCCCGGAGGCGGTGTTGTATGCCCGGAGGCGGTGTTGTATGCCCGGAGGCGGTGTGGTATGCCCGGAGGCGGTGTTGTATGCCCGGAGGCGGTGTTGTATGCCCTGAGGCGGTCTGGTATGCCCGGAGGCGGTGTAGTATGCCCGGAGGCGGTGTTGTATGCCCGGAGGCGGTGTGGTATGCCCGGAGGCGGTGCAGTATGCCCGGAGGCGGTGTTGTATGCCCGGAGGCGGTGTGGTATGCCCGGAGGCGGTGTAGTATGCCCGGAGGCGGTGTTGTATGCCCGGAGGCGGTGTGGTATGCCCGGAGGCGGTGTAGTATGCCCGGAGGCGGTGTTGTATGCCCGGAGGCGGTGTGGTATGCCCGGAGGCGGTACAACACCGCCTCCGGGCATGATGATGATAATGATGATGATGATGATGATGATGATGATGATGATGATGATGATGATGATGATGATGATGATGATGATGATGATGATGATGATGATGATGATGATGATGATGATGATGATGATGATGATGATGATGATGATGATGATGATGATGATGATGATGTTGCTGATGATGATGTTGCTGATGATGATGTTGCTGCTGATGATGTTGTTGATGATGTTTCTGATGATGTTGCTGATGATGTTGCTGATGATGTTGCTGATGATGTTGATGATGATGTTGATGATGATGTTGATGATGATGTTGATGATGATGTTGATGATGATGTTGATGATGATAATGATGATGATGATGATGATGATGATGATGATGATGATGATGATGATGATGATGATGATGATGATGATGATGATGATGATGATGATGATGATGATGATGATGATGATGATGATGATGATGATGATGATGATGATGATGATGATGATGATGATGATGATGATGATGATGATGATGATGATGATGATGATGATGATGATGATGTTGCTGATGATGATGTTGCTGATGATGATGTTGCTGATGATGATGTTGCTGATGATGATGTTGCTGATGATGATGTTGCTGAGGATGATGTTGCTGATGATGATGTTGCTGATGAGGATGTTGCTGATGATGATGTTGCGGATGATGATGTTGCTGATGATGATGTTGATGATGATGTTGATGATGATGTTGCTGATGATGTTGCTGATGATGTTGCTGATGATGTTGCTGATGATGTTGATGATGATGTTGATGATGATGTTGATGATGATGTTGATGATGATGTTGATGATGATGTTGCTGATGATGTTGCTGATGATGTTGATGATGATGTTGCTGATGATGTTGCTGATGATGTTGCTGATGATGACGTGAGACGGTGTGGTATGCCCGGAGGCGGTGTTGTATGCCCGGAGGCGGTGTTGTATGCCCGGAGGCGGTGTGGTATGCCCGGAGGCGGTGTTGTATGCCCGGAGGCGGTGTTGTATGCCCCGAGGCGGTCTGGTATGCCCGGAGGCGGTGTAGTATGCCCGGAGGCGGTGTTGTATGCCCGGAGGCGGTGTGGTATGCCCGGAGGCGGTGTAGTATGCCCGGAGGCGGTGTTGTATGCCCGGAGGCGGTGTGGTATGCCCGGAGGCGGTACAACACCGCCTCCGGGCATGATGATGATAATGATGATGATGATGATGATGATGATGATGATGATGATGATGATGATGATGATGATGATGATGATGATGATGATGATGATGATGATGATGATGATGATGATGATGATGATGATGATGATGATGATGATGATGATGATGATGATGATGATGATGATGATGATGATGATGATGATGATGATGATGATGATGATGATGATGATGATGATGATGATGATGATGATGATGATGATGTTGCTGATGATGATGTTGCTGATGATGATGTTGCTGATGATGATGTTGTTGATGATGTTGCTGATGATGTTGCTGATGATGTTGCTGATGATGTTGCTGATGATGTTGATGATGATGTTGATGATGATGTTGATGATGATGTTGATGATGATGTTGATGATGATGTTGATGATGATAATGATGATGATGATGATGATGATGATGATGATGATGATGATGATGATGATGATGATGATGATGATGATGATGATGATGATGATGACGATGATGATGATGATGATGATGATGATGATGATGATGATGATGATGATGATGATGATGATGATGATGATGATGATGATGATGATGATGATGATGATGATGTTGCTGATGATGATGTTGCTGATGATGATGTTGCTGATGATGATGTTGTTGATGATGTTGCTGATGATGTTGCTGATGATGTTGCTGATGATGTTGCTGATGATGACGTGAGACGGTGTGGTATGCCCGGAGGCGGTGTTGTATGCCCGGAGGCGGTGTTGTATGCCCGGAGGCGGTGTGGTATGCCCGGAGGCGGTGTTGTATGCCCGGAGGCGGTGTTGTATGCCCGGAGGCGGTGTGGTATGCCCGGAGGCGGTGTTGTATGCCCGGAGGCGGTGTTGTATGCCCGGAGGCGGTGTGGTATGCCCGGAGGCGGTGTAGTATGCCCGGAGGCGGTGTTGTATGCCCGGAGGCGGTGTGGTATGCCCGGAGGCGGTGTAGTATGCCCGGAGGCGGTGTTGTATGCCCGGAGGCGGTGTGGTATGCCCGGAGGCGGTACAACACCGCCTCCGGGCATGATGATGATAATGATGATGATGATGATGATGATGATGATGATGATGATGATGATGATGATGATGATGATGATGATGATGATGATGATGATGATGATGATGATGATGATGATGATGATGATGATGATGATGATGATGATGATGATGATGATGATGATGATGATGATGATGATGATGATGATGATGATGATGATGATGTTGCTGATGATGATGTTGCTGATGATGATGTTGCTGATGATGATGTTGTTGATGATGTTGCTGATGATGTTGCTGATGATGTTGCTGATGATGATGATGTTGCTGATGATGTTGATGATGATGTTGATGATGATGTTGATGATGATGTTGATGATGATGTTGATGATATGTTGATGATGATGTTGATGATGTTGATGATGATGTTGATGTTGATGATGATGTTAATGATGATGTTGATGATGATGTTGCTGATGATGTTGCTGATGATGTTGCTGATGATGTTGCTGATGATGTTGCTGGTGATGTTGCTGATGATGTTGCTGATGATGTTGCTGATGATGTTGCTGATGATGACGTGAGACGGTGTGGTATGCCCGTTTGCGGTGTTGTATGCCCGGAGGCAGTGTTGTATGCCCGGAGGCGGTGTGGTATGCCCGGAGGCGGTGTTGTATGCCCGGAGGCGGTGTTGTATGCCCGGAGGCGGTGTGGTATGCCCGGAGGCGGTGTAGTATGCCCGGAGGCGGTGTTGTATGCCCGGAGGCGGTGTGGTATGCCCGGAGGCGGTGTAGTATGCCCGGAGGCGGTGTTGTATGCCCGGAGGCGGTGTGGTATGCCCGGAGGCGGTACAACACCGCCTCCGGGCATGATGATGATAATGATGATGATGATGATGATGATGATGATGATGATGATGATGATGATGATGATGATGATGATGATGATGATGATGATGATGATGATGATGATGATGATGATGATGATGATGATGATGATGATGATGATGATGATGATGATGATGATGATGATGATGTTGCTGATCATGATGTTGCTGATGATGATGTTGCTGATGATGATGTTGTTGATGATGTTGCTGATGATGTTGCTGATGATGTTGCTGATGATGTTGCTGATGATGTTGATGATGATGTTGATGATGATGTTGATGATGATGTTGATGATGATGTTGATGATGATGTTGATGATGATAATGATGATGATGATGATGATGATGATGATGATGATGATGATGATGATGATGATGATGATGATGATGATGATGATGATGATGATGATGATGATGATGATGATGATGATGATGATGATGATGATGATGATGATGATGATGATGATGATGATGATGATGATGATGATGATGATGATGATGATGATGTTGCTGATGATGATGTTGCTGATGATGATGTTGCTGATGATGATGTTGCTGATGATGATGTTGCTGATGATGATGTTGCTGAGGATGATGTTGCTGATGATGATGTTGCTGATGAGGATGTTGCTGATGATGATGTTGCGGATGATGATGTTGCTGATGATGATGTTGATGATGATGTTGATGATGATGTTGCTGATGATGTTGCTGATGATGTTGCTGATGATGTTGCTGATGATGTTGATGATGATGTTGATGATGATGTTGATGATGATGTTGATGATGATGTTGATGATGATGTTGCTGATGATGTTGCTGATGATGTTGATGATGATGTTGCTGATGATGTTGCTGATGATGTTGCTGATGATGACGTGAGACGGTGTGGTATGCCCGGAGGCGGTGTTGTATGCCCGGAGGCGGTGTTGTATGCCCGGAGGCGGTGTGGTATGCCCGGAGGCGGTGTTGTATGCCCGGAGGCGGTGTTGTATGCCCGGAGGCGGTGTGGTATGCCCGGAGGCGGTGTAGTATGCCCGGAGGCGGTGTTGTATGCCCGGAGGCGGTGTGGTATGCCCGGAGGCGGTGTAGTATGCCCGGAGGCGGTGTTGTATGCCCGGAGGCGGTGTGGTATGCCCGGAGGCGGTGTGGTATGCCCGGAGGCGGTGTAGTTTGCCCGGAGGCGGTGTGGTATGCCCGGAGGCGGTGTGGTATGCCCGGAGGCGGTGTAGTATGCCCGGAGGCGGTGTTGTATGCCCGGAGGCGGGGTGGTATGCCCGGAGGCGGTACAACACCGCCTCCGGGCATGATGATGATGATATTGATGATGATGATGATGATGATGATGATGATGATGATGATGATGATGATGATGATGATGATGATGATGATGATGATGATGATGATGATGATGATGATGATGATGATGATGATGATGATGATGATGATGATGTTGCTGATGATGTTGCTGATGATGTTGCTGGTGATGTTGCTGATGATGTTGCTGATGATGTTGCTGATGATGACGTGAGACGGTGTGGTATGCCCGGAGGCGGTGTTGTATGCCCGGAGGCGGTGTTGTATGCCCGGAGGCGGTGTGGTATGCCCGGAGGCGGTGTTGTATGCCCGGAGGCGGTGTTGTATGCCCGGAGGCGGTGTGGTATGCCCGGAGGCGGTGTTGTATGCCCGGAGGCGGTGTTGTATGCCCTGAGGCGGTCTGGTATGCCCGGAGGCGGTGTAGTATGCCCGGAGGCGGTGTTGTATGCCCGGAGGCGGTGTGGTATGCCCGGAGGCGGTGCAGTATGCCCGGAGGCGGTGTTGTATGCCCGGAGGCGGTGTGGTATGCCCGGAGGCGGTGTAGTATGCCCGGAGGCGGTGTTGTATGCCCGGAGGCGGTGTGGTATGCCCGGAGGCGGTGTAGTATGCCCGGAGGCGGTGTTGTATGCCCGGAGGCGGTGTGGTATGCCCGGAGGCGGTACAACACCGCCTCCGGGCATGATGATGATAATGATGATGATGATGATGATGATGATGATGATGATGATGATGATGATGATGATGATGATGATGATGATGATGATGATGATGATGATGATGATGATGATGATGATGATGATGATGATGATGATGATGATGATGATGATGATGATGATGATGATGATGTTGCTGATGATGATGTTGCTGATGATGATGTTGCTGATGATGATGTTGTTGATGATGTTGCTGATGATGTTGCTGATGATGTTGCTGATGATGTTGCTGATGATGTTGATGATGATGTTGATGATGATGTTGATGATGATGTTGATGATGATGTTGATGATGATGTTGATGATGATAATGATGATGATGATGATGATGATGATGATGATGATGATGATGATGATGATGATGATGATGATGATGATGATGATGATGATGATGATGATGATGATGATGATGATGATGATGATGATGATGATGATGATGATGATGATGATGATGATGATGATGATGATGATGATGATGATGATGATGATGATGTTGCTGATGATGATGTTGCTGATGATGATGTTGCTGATGATGATGTTGCTGATGATGATGTTGCTGATGATGATGTTGCTGAGGATGATGTTGCTGATGATGATGTTGCTGATGAGGATGTTGCTGATGATGATGTTGCGGATGATGATGTTGCTGATGATGATGTTGATGATGATGTTGATGATGATGTTGCTGATGATGTTGCTGATGATGTTGCTGATGATGTTGCTGATGATGTTGATGATGATGTTGATGATGATGTTGATGATGATGTTGATGATGATGTTGATGATGATGTTGCTGATGATGTTGCTGATGATGTTGATGATGATGTTGCTGATGATGTTGCTGATGATGTTGCTGATGATGACGTGAGACGGTGTGGTATGCCCGGAGGCGGTGTTGTATGCCCGGAGGCGGTGTTGTATGCCCGGAGGCGGTGTGGTATGCCCGGAGGCGGTGTTGTATGCCCGGAGGCGGTGTTGTATGCCCGGAGGCGGTGTGGTATGCCCGGAGGCGGTGTAGTATGCCCGGAGGCGGTGTTGTATGCCCGGAGGCGGTGTGGTATGCCCGGAGGCGGTGTAGTATGCCCGGAGGCGGTGTTGTATGCCCGGAGGCGGTGTGGTATGCCCGGAGGCGGTGTGGTATGCCCGGAGGCGGTGTAGTTTGCCCGGAGGCGGTGTGGTATGCCCGGAGGCGGTGTGGTATGCCCGGAGGCGGTGTAGTATGCCCGGAGGCGGTGTTGTATGCCCGGAGGCGGGGTGGTATGCCCGGAGGCGGTACAACACCGCCTCCGGGCATGATGATGATGATATTGATGATGATGATGATGATGATGATGATGATGATGATGATGATGATGATGATGATGATGATGATGATGATGATGATGATGATGATGATGATGATGATGATGATGATGATGATGATGATGATGATGATGATGATGTTGCTGATGATGTTGCTGATGATGTTGCTGGTGATGTTGCTGATGATGTTGCTGATGATGTTGCTGATGATGACGTGAGACGGTGTGGTATGCCCGGAGGCGGTGTTGTATGCCCGGAGGCGGTGTTGTATGCCCGGAGGCGGTGTGGTATGCCCGGAGGCGGTGTTGTATGCCCGGAGGCGGTGTTGTATGCCCGGAGGCGGTGTGGTATGCCCGGAGGCGGTGTTGTATGCCCGGAGGCGGTGTTGTATGCCCTGAGGCGGTCTGGTATGCCCGGAGGCGGTGTAGTATGCCCGGAGGCGGTGTTGTATGCCCGGAGGCGGTGTGGTATGCCCGGAGGCGGTGCAGTATGCCCGGAGGCGGTGTTGTATGCCCGGAGGCGGTGTGGTATGCCCGGAGGCGGTGTAGTATGCCCGGAGGCGGTGTTGTATGCCCGGAGGCGGTGTGGTATGCCCGGAGGCGGTGTAGTATGCCCGGAGGCGGTGTTGTATGCCCGGAGGCGGTGTGGTATGCCCGGAGGCGGTACAACACCGCCTCCGGGCATGATGATGATAATGATGATGATGATGATGATGATGATGATGATGATGATGATGATGATGATGATGATGATGATGATGATGATGATGATGATGATGATGATGATGATGATGATGATGATGATGATGATGATGATGATGATGATGATGATGATGATGATGATGATGATGATGATGTTGCTGATGATGATGTCGCTGATGATGATGTTGCTGATGATGATGTTGTTGATGATGTTGTTGATGATGTTGCTGATGATGTTGCTGATGATGTTGCTGATGATGTTGCTGATGATGTTGATGATGATGTTGATGATGATGTTGATGATGATGTTGATGATGATGTTGATGATGATGTTGCTGATGATGTTGCTGATGATGTTGCTGATGATGTTGCTGATGATGTTGCTGATGATGTTGCTGGTGATGTTGCTGATGATGTTGCTGATGATGTTGCTGATGATGACGTGAGACGGTGTGGTATGCCCGGAGGCGGTGTTGTATGCCCGGAGGCGGTGTTGTATGCCCGGAGGCGGTGTGGTATGCCCGGAGGCGGTGTTGTATGCCCGGAGGCGGTGTTGTATGCCCGGAGGCGGTGTGGTATGCCCGGAGGCGGTGTTGT
>JAXIVJ010001916.1:0-2500 GCA_036785665.1 Chirona hameri | reverse complement strand
CCCGGAGGCGGTGTTGTATGCCCGGAGGCGGTGTGGTATGCCCGGAGGCGGTGCAGTATGCCCGGAGGCGGTGTTGTATGCCCGGAGGCGGTGTGGTATGCCCGGAGGCGGTGTAGTATGCCCGGAGGCGGTGTTGTATGCCCGGAGGCGGTGTGGTATGCCCGGAGGCGGTGTAGTATGCCCGGAGGCGGTGTTGTATGCCCGGAGGCGGTGTGGTATGCCCGGAGGCGGTACAACACCGCCTCCGGGCATGATGATGATAATGATGATGATGATGATGATGATGATGATGATGATGATGATGATGATGATGATGATGATGATGATGATGATGATGATGATGATGATGATGATGATGATGATGATGATGATGATGATGATGATGATGATGATGATGATGATGATGATGATGATGATGATGATGATGATGATGATGATGATGATGTTGCTGATGATGATGTTGCTGATGATGATGTTGCTGATGATGATGTTGTTGATGATGTTGCTGATGATGTTGCTGATGATGTTGCTGATGATGTTGCTGATGATGTTGATGATGATGTTGATGATGATGTTGATGATGATGTTGATGATGATGTTGATGATATGTTGATGATGATGTTGATGATGATGTTGATGATGATGTTGATGTTGATGATGATGTTAATGATGATGTTGATGATGATGTTGCTGATGATGTTGCTGATGATGTTGCTGATGATGTTGCTGATGATGTTGCTGGTGATGTTGCTGATGATGTTGCTGATGATGTTGCTGATGATGTTGCTGATGATGACGTGAGACGGTGTGGTATGCCCGTTTGCGGTGTTGTATGCCCGGAGGCAGTGTTGTATGCCCGGAGGCGGTGTGGTATGCCCGGAGGCGGTGTTGTATGCCCGGAGGCGGTGTTGTATGCCCGGAGGCGGTGTGGTATGCCCGGAGGCGGTGTAGTATGCCCGGAGGCGGTGTTGTATGCCCGGAGGCGGTGTGGTATGCCCGGAGGCGGTGTAGTATGCCCGGAGGCGGTGTTGTATGCCCGGAGGCGGTGTGGTATGCCCGGAGGCGGTACAACACCGCCTCCGGGCATGATGATGATAATGATGATGATGATGATGATGATGATGATGATGATGATGATGATGATGATGATGATGATGATGATGATGATGATGATGATGATGATGATGATGATGATGATGATGATGATGATGATGATGATGATGATGATGATGATGATGATGATGATGATGATGATGATGATGATGATGTTGCTGATGATGATGTTGCTGATGATGATGTTGCTGATGATGATGTTGTTGATGATGTTGCTGATGATGTTGCTGATGATGTTGCTGATGATGTTGCTGATGATGTTGATGATGATGTTGATGATGATGTTGATGATGATGTTGATGATGATGTTGATGATGATGTTGATGATGATAATGATGATGATGATGATGATGATGATGATGATGATGATGATGATGATGATGATGATGATGATGATGATGATGATGATGATGATGATGATGATGATGATGATGATGATGATGATGATGATGATGATGATGA
Source organism: Chirona hameri (assembly GCA_036785665.1). Classification (NCBI taxonomy): domain Eukaryota; kingdom Metazoa; phylum Arthropoda; class Thecostraca; order Balanomorpha; family Balanidae; genus Chirona; species Chirona hameri. The sequence continues at coordinate 925 of JAXIVJ010001916.1, read as the reverse complement.
TGATGATGATGATGATGATGATGATGATGATGATGATGATGATGATGATGATGTTGCTGATGATGATGTTGCTGATGATGATGTTGCTGATGATGATGTTGCTGATGATGATGTTGCTGATGATGATGTTGCTGAGGATGATGTTGCTGATGATGATGTTGCTGATGAGGATGTTGCTGATGATGATGTTGCGGATGATGATGTTGCTGATGATGATGTTGATGATGATGTTGATGATGATGTTGCTGATGATGTTGCTGATGATGTTGCTGATGATGTTGCTGATGATGTTGATGATGATGTTGATGATGATGTTGATGATGATGTTGATGATGATGTTGATGATGATGTTGCTGATGATGTTGCTGATGATGTTGATGATGATGTTGCTGATGATGTTGCTGATGATGTTGCTGATGATGACGTGAGACGGTGTGGTATGCCCGGAGGCGGTGTTGTATGCCCGGAGGCGGTGTTGTATGCCCGGAGGCGGTGTGGTATGCCCGGAGGCGGTGTTGTATGCCCGGAGGCGGTGTTGTATGCCCGGAGGCGGTGTGGTATGCCCGGAGGCGGTGTAGTATGCCCGGAGGCGGTGTTGTATGCCCGGAGGCGGTGTGGTATGCCCGGAGGCGGTGTAGTATGCCCGGAGGCGGTGTTGTATGCCCGGAGGCGGTGTGGTATGCCCGGAGGCGGTGTGGTATGCCCGGAGGCGGTGTAGTTTGCCCGGAGGCGGTGTGGTATGCCCGGAGGCGGTGTGGTATGCCCGGAGGCGGTGTAGTATGCCCGGAGGCGGTGTTGTATGCCCGGAGGCGGTGTAGTATGCCCGGAGGCGGTGTTGTATGCCCGGAGGCGGGGTGGTATGCCCGGAGGCGGTACAACACCGCCTCCGGGCATGATGATGATGATATTGATGATGATGATGATG
>JAXIVJ010001915.1:72500-122808 GCA_036785665.1 Chirona hameri | reverse complement strand
CGTTGGCAAGTACTGTCGGCTGATTTTGTTGGCGATTGGATCGCGGGTGAAGCCCAGGTGCCGGCATTGTTGACGGTCGGTCGGTGGGTGCGATGCGGTTACCCGAGGGGCCGGTGATTCAGTGGTGCACGTGACCTTCCTGGAGACAATGGGAGCCCTTTGTCGCAGTGGTGCGCCGCATTCCAGGTGGCGCGATACGATCGCTGCCGGGCCGCGTTAGGCAGCGTTTTCCTGTGGCGCTCCTTACGGTGAAGACGGACGTCACTGGCCAAGGTGGTGTGACCTCCATACTGTGTTTGGCCGCGCAGGTGGAACGGCATCAGGAAATCCTCACTCGGCCGCGGCCAGTGCGCGGCGGTGCCGGGTATGGTGTTACCGCGGAGTTCACCCCGGGGGCTCCGACACCTGCCGAAACGGCGCGGCGCTGGAGAGTGGCATGTCGACACCTCTGAGCCGTGTCCTGGGTGCGCCTCTGGCAGCTGGAGGCGGCCATGCGAACGTCATTCCTCCGTGAACCGTATCCTGGGTGCGCCTCTGCCAGCTGGAGGCGGCCATGCGAACGTCATGCCTCCGTGAGCCGTGTCCTGGGTGGGCTTCTGTGCTAAAGGCTTCCGTACAAATGCTCGCCATGAACGCTAGAGACTGCAATAAAAACACCATCCACCCGGGCAATGCCGTGTGCGCCTCTGCGCACAGGGACCAGACTGACTTTCGTACAAATACCCCCTTTGAACAAAGTGCTGTGTGCGCCTCTGCGATGAAGGCCGTCAAAGGACGACTGCCTTTAGCCGCGCCCTGGTTGCGCCGCTGCGCCTTTGGGTGTTGATCGGCGTCCGATCGAGCCAACTACCGCCAATCACCAGATCGAATCTAATCAGCGACGCGGCTGGCCGTCTGGCTGCCGACGGCGGCCGAGACGGCACCTGTCTTCGGCGGGGTGGGGGAGGGGCGGGGTCCGGGCTGAACCCCGCCCACTCCGACACAGGGCGGACCGAGACCGCACCTGCACTGGTGTGGTGTGTGGTGTGTGGTGTGTGGTGTGTGGTGTGTGGTGTGTGGTGTGTGTGTGTGGTGTGTGGTGTGTGGTGTGTAGTGTGTAGTGTGTGGTGTGTGGTGTGTGGTGTGTGGTGTGTGGTGTGTGGTGTGTGGTGTGTGGTGTGGTGTGTGGTGTGTGGTGTGTGGTGTGTGGTGTGTGGTGTGTGGTGTGTGGTGTGTGGTGTGTGGTGTGTGGTGTGTGGTGTGTGGTGTGTGGTGTGTGGTGTGTGGTGTGTGGTGTGTGGTGTGTGGTGTGGTGTGTGTGTGTGTGTGTGTGTGCGTGCGTGCGTGCGTGCGTGCGTGCGTGCGTGCGTGCGTGCGTGCGTGCGTGCGTGCGTGCGTGCGTGCGTGCGTGCGTGCGTGCGTGCGTGCGTGCGTGCGTGCGTGCGTGCGTGCGTGCGTGCGTGCGTGCGTGCGTGCGTGCGTGCGTGCGTGCGTGCGTGCGTGCGTGCGTGTGTGTGTGTGTGTGTGTGTGTGTGTGTGTGTGTGTGTGTGTGTGTGTGTGTGTGTGTGTGTGTGTGTGTGTGTGTGTGTGTGTGTGTGTGTGTGTGTGTGTGTGTGTGTGTGTGTGTGTGTGTGTGTGTGTGTGTGTGTGTGTGTGTGTGTGTGTGTGTGTGTGTGTGTGTGTGTGTGTGTGTGTGTGTGTGTGTGTGTGTGTGTGTGTGTGTGTGTGTGTGTGTGTGTGTGTGTGTGTGTGTGTGTGTGTGTGTGTGTGTGTGTGTGTGTGTGTGTGTGTTGTGTGTGTGTGTGTGTGTGTGTGTGTGTGTGTGTGTGTGTGTGTGTGTGTGTGTGTGTGTGTGTGTGTGTGTGTGTGTGTGTGTGTGTGTGTGTGTGTGTGTGTGTGTGTGTGTGTGTGTGTGTGTGTGTGTGTGTGTGTGTGTGTGTGTGTGTGTGTGTGTGTGTGTGTGTGTGTGTGTTGTGTGTGTGTGTGTGTGTGTGTGTGTGTGTGTGTGTGTGTGTGTGTGTGTGTGTGTGTGTGTGTGTGTGTGTGTGTGTGTGTGTGTGTGTGTGTGTGTGTGTGTGTGTGTGTGTGTGTGTGTGTGTGTGTGTGTGTGTGTGTGTGTGTGTGTGTGTGTGTGTGTGTGTGTGTGTGTGTGTGTGTGTGTGTGTGTGTGTGTGTGTGTGTGTGTGTGTGTGTGTGTGTGTGTGTGTGTGTGTGTGTGTGTGTGTGTGTGTGTGTGTGTGTGTGTGTGTGTGTGTGTGTGTGTGTGTGTGTGTGTGTGTGTGTGTGTGTGTGTGTGTGTGTGTGTGTGTGTGTGTGTGTGTGTGTGTGTGTGTGTGTGTGTGTGTGTGTGTGTGTGTGTGTGTGTGTGTGTGTGTGTGTGTGTGTGTGTGTGTGTGTGTGTGTGTGTGTGTGTGTGTGTGTGTGTGTGTGTGTGTGTGTGTGTGTGTGTGTGTGTGTGTGTGTGTGTGTGTGTGTGTGTGTGTGTGTGTGTGTGTGTGTGTGTGTGTGTGTGTGTGTGTGTGTGTGTGTGTGTGTGTGTGTGTGTGTGTGTGTGTGTGTGTGTGTGTGTGTGTGTGTGTGTGTGTGTGTGTGTGTGTGTGTGTGTGTGTGTGTGTGTGTGTGTGTGTGTGTGTGTGTGTGTGTGTGTGTGTGTGTGTGTGTGTGTGTGTGTGTGTGTGTGTGTGTGTGTGTGTGTGTGTGTGTGTGTGTGTGTGTGTGTGTGTGTGTGTGTGTGTGTGTGTGTGTGTGTGTGTGTGTGTGTGTGTGTGTGTGTGTGTGTGGTGTGTGTGTGTGTGTGTGTGTGTGTGTGTGTGTGTGTGTGTGTGTGTGTGTGTGTGTGTGTGTGTGTGTGTGTGTGTGTGTGTGTGTGTGTGTGTGTGTGTGTGTGTGTGTGTGTGTGTGTGTGTGTGTGTGTGTGTGTGTGTGTGTGTGTGTGTGTGTGTGTGTGTGTGTGTGTGTGTGTGTGTGTGTGTGTGTGTGTGTGTGTGTGTGTGTGTGTGTGTGTGTGTGTGTGTGTGTGTGTGTGTGTGTGTGTGTGTGTGTGTGTGTGTGTGTGTGTGTGTGTGTGTGTGTGTGTGTGTGTGTGTGTGTGTGTGTGTGTGTGTGTGTGTGTGTGTGTGTGTGTGTGTGTGTGTGTGTGTGTGTGTGTGTGTGTGTGTGTGTGTGTGTGTGTGTGTGTGTGTGTGTGTGTGTGTGTGTGTGTGTGTGTGTGTGTGTGTGTGTGTGTGTGTGTGTGTGTGTGTGTGTGTGTGTGTGTGTGTGTGTGTGTGTGTGTGTGTGTGTGTGTGTGTGTGTGTGTGTGGTGTGTGTGTGTGTGTGTGTGTGTGTGTGTGTGTGTGTGTGTGTGTGTGTGGTGTGTTGTGTGTGTGTGTGTGTGTGTGTGTGTGTGTGTGTGTGTGTGTGTGTGTGTGTGTGTGTGTGTGTGTGTGTGTGTGGTGTGTGTGTGTGTGTGTGTGTGTGTGTGTGTGTGTGTGTGTGTGTGTGTGTGTGTGTGTGTGTGTGTGTGTGTGTGTGTGTGTGTGTGTGTGTGTGTGTGTGTGTGTGTGTGTGTGTGTGTGTGTGTGTGTGTGTGTGTGTGTGTGTGTGTGTGTGTGTGTGTGTGTGTGTGTGTGTGTGTGTGTGTGTGTGTGTGTGTGTGTGTGTGTGTGTGTGTGGGGGGGGGGGGGGGGGGGGCGGGCTGAACCCCGCCCAGTCCGGCTCAGCGCGGCTCAGCCGACCAGACTGGCAGGCGTGGCATGGACTCGGCCAGCTTGCCGAGCGGCACTGTTACGGCCATACTGCCTCGCCGACTGCATTGCACCACGCTGTAGAAATCAGCGGCAAATGTCGCCATCAGCCACAGATGGCTTATGTCGGCGGCTCATGTGCGGTGACGTGAACTCACGACTGGTCTGACCGCTGCAAGGGACGCCGTGTTGTGCGTACGACTGGTCTGACCGCTGCGAGGGACGCCGTGTTGTACGTACGGCTGGTCTGGCCGCTGTGACGGACGGCGTGTTGTGTGTACGACTGGTCTGACCGCTGCGAGGGGACGCCGTGTTGTGTGTACGACTGGTCTGACCGCTGCGAGGGACGCCGTGTTGTGTGTACGACTGGTCTGACCGCTGTGACGGACGCCGTGTTGTGCGTACGGCTGGTCTGACCGCTGCGAGGGACGCCGTGTTGTGTGTACGACTGGTCTGACCGCTGCGAGGGACGCCGTGTTGTGTGTACGACTGGTCTGACCGCTGTGACGGACGCCGTGTTGTGCGTACGGCTGGTCTGACCGCTGCGAGGGACGCCGTGTTGTGTGTACGACTGGTCTGACCGCTGCGAGGGACGCCGTGTTGTGCGTACGACTGGTCTGGCCGCTGCGAGGGACGCCGTGTTGTGCGTACGGCTGGTCTGGCCGCTGTGACGGACGCCGTGTTGTGTGTACGACTGGTCTGACCGCTGCGAGGGACGCCGTGTTGTGCGTACGACTGGTCTGGCCGCTGCGAGGGACGCCGTGTTGTGCGTACGGCTGGTCTGGCCGCTGCGAGGGACGCCGTGTTGTGTGTACGGCTGGTCTGGCCGCTGTGACGGACGGTGTGTTGTGCGTACGGCTGGTCTGGCCGCTGTGACGGACGCCGTGTTGTGTGTATGACATCGAGGCGGTGCGGTACTGGTCACGGCGGTATGGCAGTAGTGAATCGCCGATTAGGTTTTAAATCGGATTCACTCACGAAGGAAATCAGGATTGCAGTAGTGTAGTGGGCGTTTCCATGACCGTACGAGGGAATATCCGGATTGCATTCGAGACTCCCGTCCCTTGTTTTGGTTGGAGATCGGATTACAGCCGCCACCGCGGCCGGCCGCAACCACGGCCGGCTCGGCTCTAGCCACGTAGCGGCGACGGTGCGAAACACGACGCATACTTAAATTATTGAAATTGTTAAATTATTAATTGTGGCGATTGTATGCAAGATAGGGGAACCAATTTTTGCACAGGATGTTCTTGCCATCGCGAAATTTGTTATGTGCAAGTTTCGTGGTTGTACGCTATATTTGCAGTATAAAATGATCGTTGAACGAGTCGAGAAGATAGGCAGATGATGATGATGGAGGCAGCGCCGCCGAGCGTCCTGCTCCTGTGATGGTGACCGGACGGAGGCCTGCCAGCCCTTCTCCCCGCGGGAGCTCGCCGCGCAGCTGCGCAAAATGAAGCCGGGGAACGTCCCGGGCCCGGATGGAGTATGCGCTGATCACCTCCGCCACCTGGGACCTGCGGCCACGCAGGCGCTACTATCCCTCATCAACTGCTCCTGGATGCGCGGGGAGATCCCGCGGGACGGGAGGAGGGTCGTCATCATTCCCATCCTGAAGGCTGGCAATAACCCCAAGGACGTGACCAGCTACCGCCCGATCGCCCTGATGAGTACAGTGGCGAAACTGGCGGAGCGGATGGTGGCTGCTCGCCTATGTCACCTGTGCGAGCGGCTAAACCTGATCCCGCCAGAACAGGTCGGCTTCCGCCGAGGCAGAGCCGCTGAGGAAAACCTTGCCAGGCTGGTCCAGTCGGTACAGGACGGCTGGAATAAGCCCAAGCCTCGCGGACACCCGGTGGACGGAAAGACAGCCGACAAGTTCATCATGGTGGCATACGACTTCGCCCGAGCGTACGACACCATTGACCACAAGATGCTGTGCGTCAAGCTCATGCGTCGTCTACCGAGATGCCTCGCGACCTGGATCTTCCGGCTGCTGCGCGACCGCCACGCCTGTGTCGAGGTGAACGGCGTCCGCTGCGGAGAGAGACCGTTCCCCTGCCCCAGGGCTCCGTCCTCGCGCCGACCCTCTACACGTTGTGTGCTGCGAACCTGGTGGAGGAGCTGCGGGCGGTCCCTCGCTCCTCCGTATACATGTACGCGGACGACACGGCCACCGTGAGCGCGGGCGCCACCATCGACCTGGCCCTGTCGCGGGCGCAGCGGGCGGCGGATGTCATGGCGCGTTGGGCCAACAATAATAAAATGAACATCGCGGGACACAAGACCCAGGCCCTCGCCCTGTCACAGTGGGCTGAGGACGCCCGCAACGTTACCATCAGGGTGGCTGGAGAGGAGGTGCACGGAGCCCCAGGTGAAGCTGCTCGGCGTCACCTTTGACCGCCTGATGCACTTCGGGGAGCATTGCGCCGGCCTGCGCAAGAAAGTGAGGTCCTGCACTGCTTAGCTCCGCAAGCTCACCGGCCACTCGTGGGGCTTACGCGAGACCCACCTGAGGACGGTGGCGAACGGCTACGTCCGCGGCGCACTGGAGTATGCCGCCGCCGCCGCCTGGCTCCCCGCCGCCTCTGCCTCACACGTCGTGCTGGTGGAGAGGGAGCTGCGGGCGGCCGCCAGCGCCATCCCCGGATGCCCAATCTCGACGCCCTGTCACGCGCTGATGGCGGAGACGGGCCTGCCCACCGCCCAGTCCCGACGTGCGGTCCTGGCCACGAGGATGGTTGCGCTCGCGACCTCCCTGCCGGAAGGAGACCCCCCTTAGGGACCTGCTCGCGTGCTCCCCCCGCCGCCGACTCACAAGCGTCACCGGCTGGCGAGAGCTTGGCCGACAGGTATTGGCCGAGCTTGGAGTACCGGAACACCCCATCGAGGCCCGTCTCAGGGTCACGCTGCCGCCGTGGACCCCGGCCTCCGACGTGACGATCTCCGCCTCCATTGACCCGGACTGCGGCAGGAACCGCGCGGAGGAAGTCCGCCGTTCTGCCGCGGAGCACCTTCTGCGCACCCTGCCACCACCGGAGGTGGAGACAATCTGGATATGGTCGGACGGATCCGCGGACGGAGGTGTGACCCACGGCGGAGGTGGCGCCCTCATCGTCCTCCCTGACGACGACTGCAGAGAGGTCAGGGTACCAGCGGGCCGCTTGTGCTCGAGCACCCGGGCGGAGCTCGTCGTGCTTAGAGCCGCGCTGGCCGCGGTTCAAGAGCTAGACGACACAGCAGCGGAGCCCCCGTGGTCGCGTGCCTGGACTCACAGGCGGCGCTGCTCACGTTGGGGGGCGGCCCTGCGGCTCAGACCACGAAGATGGGTGCGGAGATATGGGAGCTGCTCGGCTCGCTGTCCCGCCGCGGGCATCGCATCCACCTGCAGTGGGTGCCGACGCACTGCGGGCGGGGAACGAACAGGCAGACGCCCTCGCCAAGGAGGCCTCAGCCCTGGACCAGACCGAAGCGCTCATCGACATCAACAGCATCACCCGCTCCGCCGCCAGAGCGGCCCGCCGATCGTGGCAGCGATCGTGGCCCGGTGGCTGGTATCAGCGCATCTTCAAGGACCGCCTCTCGGGCCCGGTCCGCGGCGACAGCCGAGAGGCCGCCGTGGACATCCACCAACTCCGAGCCGGACACTGGAGCGGGTCCGAAAAGTACTTTCATCGCATCGGACGCCGCCCGACCGACTCGTGCCCGGGATGCAACGACGCCGGGTGCCCAGCGGCCCGGTGTCGGGTCTGCGACGAGGAGCCGGACACGCCTCAGTATATCCTGCTGAAGTGTCCCTGGCTGTGCGGGCCCGCCTCCTATCGCTGGGAAACATATATGAACGACCGGAAGACCTGCAGCGGGACGACGTGGTGGCGGCCTTGGCTGCCGGCTACCGGTCCTACCAGAGCCGTACGGCTACGCCCCGGCGCTAGCCGGGGCCGGAGGAACCAACAACAACAACAACAACCTAAGATAGGCAGGGTAATCCGATTTCCTCAGGAAATTCCGTTTCTACGATCCGCTTACAGAATCCAATCCGCTGTCGTAAAACAGACATTTCCATGACTGCTGAACTTGGGATTTGAGAGGTAATCCGGATTAACTAGTGCCATGGAAACGGGGCCAATGTCTGGTAGTGAGTGGTCTGACCGGCCGCGTCCAGACAGTCTGTGTCTGCACAGTCTGCACCGGGAGGCCGGCTGCTGGCACCGGGAGGCCGGCTGCTGGTGACGGGAGGCCGGCTGCTGGTGCCGGGAGGCCGGCTGCTGGCACCGGGAGGCCGGCTGCTGGTGCCGGGAGGCCGGCTGCCGGGAGGCCGGCTGCTGGGAGGCCGGCTGCTGGTGCCGGGAGGCCGGCTGCTGTAGCTGGCTACATGAGCTGCTGCAGGCAGCGGGAGGTCGGCTACAGGAGCTGGCCGCTGCTGCTGCTGGTGGACCGGACCGCCCCCCCCCCCCTCTCTCTCCGGCCGCCGGCTGGCTGCCGGTGTGACGGACAGCGCTGCTGTTCGGACGCAGTGGCCGGTGTGACGGACAGCGCTGCTGTTCGGACGCAGTGGCCGGTGTGACGGACAGCGCTGCTGTTCGGACGCAGTGGCCGGGATGACGGACAGCGCTGCTGTTCGGACGGAGTGGCCGGTGTGACGGACAGCGCTGCTGTTCGGACGGAGTGGCCGGTGTGACGGACAGTGCTGCTGTTCGGACGCAGTGGCCGGGATGACGGACAGCGCTGCTGTTCGGACGGAGTGGCCGTGATGACGGACAGCGCTGCTGTTCGGACGGAGTGGCCGGGATGACGGACAGCGCTGCTGTTCGGACGCAGTGGCCGGGATGACGGACAGCGCTGCTGTTCGGACGGAGTGGCCGGGATGACGGACAGCGCTGCTGTTCGGACGGAGTGGTCGGTGTGACGGACAGCGCTGCTGTTCGGACGGAGTGGCCGGTGTGACGGACAGCGCTGCTGTTCGGACGGAGTGGCCGGTGTGACGGACAGCGCTGCTGTGTTCGGACGGAGTGGCCGGTGTGACGGACAGCGCTGCTGTGTTCGGACGGAGTGGCCGGGATGACGGACAGCGCTGCTGTGTTCGGACGGAGTGGCCTGGATGACGTGAGGCACGCCGCGCCCGGCTGTGCCGTGGCGTGTTGGGTGACGCCATTAGGCTCACAGTCCGTCTCTGGACAGTTCACACAGAGCTGATGGGACGATAGACCTCGCCCCGATGTAATGGTCATTCAGTAATGCTACAGCAGGAAATGGCAGATCGATTGATTCTAAATCACGAACTAGTGGTACACCGGACGGCATTGGTCGTGGTTTCCTGTACGTTTCTGTTTTGAAGAGTTTGTATTTACCTGTATAAAGTCGCCCTCTTTCCGGCGTGACCTGCATTTGGCTTCATTTTAGTCTCCCATTCCACTAGACAGTGAGTGTGTGAATGTCGAGTGTGGGTGATGATTATCCCGGAGCATATCTGGCCTCTATAAGTGCTGACCGCGACCTGTTTTGCCGCCCCCTGACCTCAAGTGAGAGGGCACGCATTGATAGCACGCCCCGCCGGCGACCGAGAGAACGACACCATACTTCCATTATCACGCAACGGGCGTCAAAATGGGTATGCCTATGTTTCGGTATTAAAGGGAATGTTTCACCTTTATATTAGTTTTGAACTGAGATAGCCTTTATCTTTGGCCGCTTTTGAAATGTCGAAAATACTAAGGTCATTTTCCCCAAAACGTAGCCGTTTTTAAGCATTTTAATTTCTCATTTGCAAAATGGGGTCTAGGCTAGTGCCGCCGCTGATTGGCTGACAGCCACTTTGTCAGCCAATCAGCGGCGTCTATAGCTCAATAATGACGTCACCATCCCAAATTTAAAACCTTAATTTGTATAAAGTTAAGTAACTTTTCGAGAGATAAAAATATCACCATCGTTTTCAGCAGCACTTACTTCATATTTTCGACTACAACCAACAGGGGCGGATCCAGCCGCTCAGTTTGGGGGTCAAAACTTTTTGGCCTTCAGCAGGCACGTAGCCAGGATTTTTCTCAATGTTGTTGACCCTGGGGGGGGGGGGGGGGGGGGGTCGGGTCGTCAGAGAATCTCATTTTATCTAGTGTAAATTTGTTTTGCTCTGGGGGGGGGGGGGCATGGCCCCCGTACCCCCCCCCCTTTCAGATACCGAAAACCGAAATTTCGTTGCAAAGACTGGCGTCGAGAGCCGATAACTAACAAGCACCTGTTTTGGAGACGGCCGTGTCATAACGGTACCGCACAAACGAGAGGATGTAAAGTAACGCCTAAGCATATATACAATACTTTATCAATATGCTGACGCAAGTTCTAAAGATGATATTAAACGGACATCGAAATTGAAGTGTTATTTCTTTACCCAAAGGTAGGAATGAGCCTGCTTCAAACGAGGACGTTTGGCGTCTCCGTTATCGTTTTGTCACAGTTCTCCGTGCACCGACGAGCGGTAAATGCGCGGAACGCATGGCCTGTTGTTTACCGGGTCAGGTTTGTAACCTAATTTCACTTTTGTTGCATAGGAATAGGATCATAAGACGACCAAATGAACCGTGTGAACAAATCTGGATAACCATAACTTGGTATAACATATCACCTCCAGTAAGTACGGTTATACATTTAGCGTTCGTACGATCCTTTTCCTTTTTTATAAAAAGAATTGACGACCCACTTGGTCGCCAACTCTTATGGACTCGCCAGCGAACACATTGGTCATATTAGCAGCGCCCAGGGGCCATAGCTCTACCGGGGTTCGACACACGGGCTCCCCACGTGAGAGCCAGACGTCTTAACCACTCGGCTATTACGCCCCCTTAGCGTTCGTACGATAATTTAAAGTGCTCACTAAATTATCAAAATACGACGGACTTGTAACACATACATGGAGCTACGCTACCATCACGAATATGAGCCTCTCCGCGATCTGGATGTCACTTTCTGCCACGTCGTCACCAAGAGTCGTAAGTGATTCAGATGCTCGAGGGTGAAAACGATGATCATTAGAACGTTAGCCTTTTAGCATCATTGAATATCTCACTGGACATATAGGCTAGGAATATATTTATGAAAATATGAAATACAACCAGAGCTAAAACGTTATCTTCAGCGAAAGTATATATGAATGTATTTGTGTAAAATATTCAACGAAGGATTTGGCATAGAACTCTTCGTACCACAACTGGTATCACTGTCCCGGCTGGATTGTGCTAAAAATGGCGGAATGTGAATGCGTTTGAGGTTCCAATTTCACTCTTTCCATGTGTTTGGTGACGGTTGGCGTTAATCGGTAAAGCGGACAAACAAGATGCCTGCTGATCCAGTGGCAGCTGGCAATGATGTGATAGGATCGTCTCAAGCAAAATGTGGAAAAACGAGAAAGTGCACATTTCCAGCTTTAATAACATCAATTTATAACATCCGTGCATGCTGGTGGGGTGGTGCCAATCGGTACAATCATTTTCGGAATTCCGAATTTGTCCGAAGACCGATTCTGTTTTCGGACGGACATAAGTATATTTATTTGGACATTTTCGGACATCCAATGCCCAAGGATGGCTTATCGCGAAAATCTTAGTTACTTTTTTTATTAAAAAAAGAAAATGTGCCACGGGTAATTCATTTCCATATCAAACACTTTTTCAGCTTTCGGACAAATTTCGGACAAACAGTTATTTTCGGACAGTTTCGGACGGACATGGTCTTGGACATCGGTCGGACATTGAACAAATATTTTCTGAAACTGGCACCACTAGTACGTACCCAAGACGACTTGGGATGAGAGGGCGGAGTAGGTTGAAGGGTGCGGGTCACAAAATATCAGAGCAGGCTGCAGCTGCTCTGTGCCACGGCCGGCGGTCATGCACGTGTCCGCATGCTGTGGAGAACCAAAGCGTTACGAATGAGGGTATTACAAATTAATCTGTGGAGACGGCTTGTCAGCGGCCGTTAGATCATCCTACTGACAATGGTAAGACAAAACATTCTTGCTGAATTGTATACAACGTGCTCGTACTGAAAGGAAATCGCTATATATGAAAGGATGGGAGGACAAGACAATGTCAGATAGCAATACATGCCATAAGAGACGCAGTAAATCCATACCTGCGTACTGGCATTTGATGAAAAATATAACGCCAGTGACAACAGAGGTGTAGCAATGGTGCGTAGGCTCGCAATCCGAATACATTGCCAGCATCGGGATATTTCAGCCTGCAGCGAGTAGAGTAAATGCCAGCGTTGATAACAGCGAAACGTTACCAATTACAACTCGGTACACTACATCTCTTGAATGGTGCTGCACGTAGTCTGGACCATATTTTTCAAGATTTCCTGTATCTCCACTGACCATGTACCGACAACAGTTGGACGGATACATCATTCAGGGATCGTCACAAGGCAACGCAAATATTAGCATCTTTCCGAAGCATAACGTAACAGACCTATTACAGTCGCTCGGCTTTACTTCGCTATTAATTATATATAAAAATATGTGCATTAAAAAAAAGCAAATTCTAGTTGCTAAAAACAGCTCAAATGCATTTTGGAAAGATAAAATTACAACTTTTACTCCAACTTGGGGGGGGGGGGGGGGGCAAAACATACTTTTAACCCCAGACTTTTCGTTTGGGGGGGGGCAATTACCCATTTTGCCCCCCCCCCCCCCTTGGATCCGCCTCTGACAACCAGCGTATATTTGACACAACTTTCAGAAAGGTGAAACATTCCCTTTAAATATTTGTATTCCTTATTTGTTTGGCCGTGGGGAGTGTGATTCGGACCAATATTGGCTGGAGGTGGCGACCTGGCGGCCACTTGTCGCTGTCAGATAGCTGAGCAATGGCGAGATGGGGCGATGCCGCGCTATCCGGTACGGATTGGGCGTTATTGTCCCTGCCGCCAGCTGTCCGCCGGGTGCAGCCGTACTGGACATACCTCCTGGCACGGCCGGCTGTGACGCCGGACTGTTCCGCCGGGAAGCGGTGTGGCGCCTCTCCATTTCCAGGCCGTTGGCAGGGGTGCAGCCATTGCATACAGTACACTCCCCTGGGGTGACCATGGCGCGATTCAATGTGCCCCGGAGAGCAGTGGGGCGTGTGGACGCCCAGGCAGTGGCCGTGGGCGGCTTTCTCTCACTGGGACGTATGAATGGGAAGTGGGCCCAGAGGTGGCGTGCCGCGGCCAGCTGCTCAGGATCCCAGCGTGTGATCTGGCCCCCCTGTGCCGGCCGATGTCTGCGTGTGGGTGCGTCTCTGGTCCACCTCACGCCGACTAACATCTGGGCAGCGCACCTGTGACATGACGCCGAGCTGCCGCGGCTCCGGTCCGGCCCGCGCCGCGCGGCACCGCGTCGGAACGAGGCTGGGAGGCCGGCGGCGGCGGCGGCGCGCCGGCGCTGGAGCGCTGGGCGGCCGGCGGCACGGCGCCGCGCCGGTCGAAGCGTCAGTGTCTGTCCAGCCGCCCACCGAGCCGCTGGCCGCTCGCTCGGCGCCTCTCGCCCGTGTCCGCCCGCCGCTGACACGGTGCCCGCTGAGAGGACAGCAGCCAGTCTGCACGACACTCGCACGTGTGTCTGTGTGTCTGCCTGTGAGTGTGGTGAGGTGCAGCGCGGAGAAGCGCCGTCAGCGGCCCCTGACGCCGCCGCAGCCCCGCCGGCCGATGGGCGTCGGTCCCGACTGGCCAGCCATGCTGCCCGAGTTTCTGCAGAACTCGCGCCTCAAAGTGTGGGCGCAGCGTGTGTCGGGCGGCGGCCGCAGCAAGCCGGCCAAGAAGCCGGCGCCGCGCACGCCGGCCTCGCCGCGTCGCGCGCCGTCGGCGCCGGCGGCCGGCTCCTCTGCGGCGTCGGCGCGCGCTGCTGAGCGGCCCTCCAACTACCGGAGCGTGCGGCACCACCGGCAGCCGGCGGCCGCGCCGGCCGCCAGCGCCGCTGCCGTCGCCGTCGCCGCCGGCATCCCGCACGCCATGAAGCCCACACAGCGACAGACCATCAACCTGAACCGCGCCCGGGTGAGTGTTCGCTGGCCATCCCGAGAGACTGTCGCGGCGCTGTACAGCGGCAGTAGTGCCGGCGCCGAGTCGGTCCCGGCCGCGGGTGGCACAGCGTCTTCACGCCGACCTGGCTAGGCAGGGACGCGGCTGCTGCGGGGTCGCCGAGCTGTCTAGAGACGTTACAGGGGAGGCGCCGTGGGCTCCGACACGTGACACGTGACACACGTGACACACGTGGCTGTGGTGTCGGTCGATGTCACGATAAAGCAGACGGCACTGACGTCACCACGTCACCACGTCAGACGGCACTGACGTCACCACGTCACCACGTCAGACGGCACTGACGTCTGTCCGACCTACTGGCTGACGTGCGGGTCGGGCGCGTCAGTCATCCAGAGGACTGACGCGATGACTGATACTGAATGAAGGGCTGTGACTGACTCATGTTTAAAGCGCCCGACGGAAGCTGGTCGGTCCGAAAGGCTGATTAATCATCCTGCCATTGCTTCTGGTATTGCCTCTGGCGGTTACGTTGATGCTCACAGTACATTCAGTCGCCTGTGCGTGCTTGGGCCCAATGTTGTGCATAGTGTTTGCAATGCTAAATAAACACAGCGACGCGCACTGCCCGGCCGGTTACTTGTTCGGGATGGCAAAATCGGAACGTGACGGATTTAATCGAGCTCTAAACTGGGCCAGGGGTTTCATCAGGTTGAAACGGGCTGGTAAACTACAACTGCTCAGAGCCCAAATATTTAGGAATTAGACAGAGCTTTGACGTTAAGCATCTAATCTGAAGTGAGGTCAAACCAGTTTTGGAAAGTCGCCAGGACAATTAACAACGGGGCCAGCTCATCGCTGGCGGAATGCCATCTCGGCTCCAAACGTAGATATCATCGTGTTCATGGTACAGATAGATTAATTGGATGAGGAACTGTCATGGTTTAGTTTTAGTTGAAGACCTTTGAAGTGCAGCGGCGGCCCTGTGCTCTGATTATGTCACTGGAGTAATGGCTCATGTCCGTCCGGCACCTGATTTACGTCCAGTCGAGGGGATGGGAATCAAAAGTGAAGTCACTTTAATTTTATTCATATGTCATTACTCAAGGAAGTGTCTATGAAGGGGAAATGCATTTATATAGGTCTGGTTTCCTTCCTTGTTTCTGCTTATTTCCAGTTAATTACATAATGCTTACTGCTAACATTTCTGAACAGATATATTGATTCGCCTTCTGACGAACAAAGATACCGATCTATTAATTGTTTGGTCAATCTGTAGCCATTGTTAAAACTGATTGTATCTATTCATTCGACAACACTCGCTATCCCTGCTCCTACAGAGAATCTGAATAGGAAATTAACTAGATCCGAATCGGGCTTTGTCAGAGGGCGCGGACGGCCGGTCAGAGAGCGCGGACGGCCGGCAGCGGCGATCTGCTGAGGACTGCTGAGGCCGTCTGCTGAGGACCGCTGTCCTGTCTGTGAGGCCGTCTGCTGAGGCCGTCTGCTGAGGCCGTCTGCTGAGGCCGTCTGCTGAGGCCGTCTGTGAGGACCGCTGTCCTGTCTGTGAGGCCGTCTGCTGAGGCCGTCTGCTGAGGCCGTCTGTGAGGACCGCTGTCCTGTCCGTGAGGCCGTCTGCTGAGGACCGCTGTCCTTTTTGCTGAGGCCGTCTGCTGAGGACCGCTGTCCTGTCTGTGAGGACCGCTGTCCTGTCTGTGAGGCTGTCTGCTGAGGACCGCTGTCCTGTCTGCTGAGGCCGTCTGCTGAGGACCGCTGTCCTGTCTGCTGAGGCCGTCTGCTGAGGACCGCTGTCCTGTCTGTGAGGCCGTCTGCTGAGGACCGCTGTCCTGTCTGCTGAGGCCGTCTGCTGAAGACCGCTGTCCTGTATGTGAGGCCGTCTGCTGAGGACCGCTGTCCTGTCTGTGAGGCCGTCTGCTGAGGACCGCTGTCCTGTCTGTGAGGCCGTCTGCTGAGGACTGCTGTCCTGTCTGTGAGGCCGTCTGCTGAGGACCGCTGTCCTGTCTGTGAGGGTGTCTGCTGAGGACCGCTGTCCTGTCTGTGAGGCTGTCTGCTGAGGACCGCTGTCCTTTCTGCTGAGGCCGTCTGCTGAGGACCGCTGTCCTGTCTGTGAGGACTGCTGTCCTGTCTGTGAGGCTGTCTGCTGAGGACCGCTGTCCTGTCTGTGAGGACTGCTGTCCTGTCTGTGAGGCTGTCTGCTGAGGACCGCTGTCCTGTCTGTGAGGCCGTCTGCTGAGGACTGCTGAGGCCGCTGGGCTGGGCTGTCTGTGAGGCCGTCTGCTGAGGCCGCTGGGCTGGGCTGTCTGTGAGGCCGCTGGGCTGAGCTGTCTGTGAGGCCGCTGGGCTGGGCTGTCTGTTCGTCGGGCTGCTGGGCCGGCTGCTACTACTGCCGGCTGCTCGGGAGCCGCGCCAGCCGCGCTGCCGTCATTCCGCGCCATTGATACGCGATATTATACAGTGGCCGGGAGACAGAGGCCGCGTCGCTGTGGTGGTGGTGGTGACGACGCCGGGAGCTGTGGTGCCGCCATATTATGCTGTGGCCGGGAGACAGAGGCCGCGTCGCTGTGGTGGTGGTGGTGACGACGCCGGGAGCTGTGGTGCCGCCATATTATGCTGTGGCCGGGAGACAGAGGCCGCGTCGCTGTGGTGGTGGTGGTGACGACGCCGGGAGCTGTGGTGCCGCCATATTATGCTGTGGCCGGGAGACAGAGGCCGCGTCGCTGTGGTGGTGGTGGTGGTGACGACGCCGGGAGCTGTGGTGCCGCCATATTATGCTGTGGCCGGGAGACAGAGGCCGCGTCGCGACCTGCCGGGACCTGCTGTGGTGGTGACGACGCCACGGCACCGGTCTCTTAGTGGTGGTAACGACAGGGTGCTGGCGGCGGCCGGCCATGACGCCAAGCCCCCGATGACGCCACGTTGGCCTGGCGGCCTCTGTAGTGCCGGTGATGACGCCAAACCCCCGATGACGCCACGATGGCCTGGCGGCCTCTGTAGTGCCGGTGATGACGCCAGGCCCCCGATGACACCACGCTGGCCTGGCGGACTCTGTAGTGCCGGCAGTGACCGGGTGCCGGCCACTTTAGTGGTCTGGGGGCAGTAGCACAGTGCCGGCGACTGGCGGCGGCTGACGTCAGGCCCCCGATGACGCCACGCCGCGCGCCGGTGGGAGACAATACGCTATCTGGGGCGGCATTGTGGCTTTGTCGGCCGGTCGCTGCGCTGTGAAAGGGTGCCGCCGCCGCTGCTGCTGTGGCGCCGGGCCGGGCAGCGTCGTCAGGGAGACCCGCCGCCTCCTCGGTCAGTACCAGGGGAGAGGTAGAGAGGGGCGCCGGGCCGGGCAGCGTCGTCAGGGAGGCCCGCCGCCTCCTCGGCCAGTACCAGGGGAGAGGTAGAGAGGGGCGCCGGGCCGGGCAGCGTCGTCAGGGAGGCCCGCCGCCTCCTCGGCCAGTACCAGGGGAGAGGTAGAGAGGGGCGCCGGGCCGGGCAGCGTCGTCAGGGAGGCCCGCCGCCTCCTCGGCCAGTACCAGGGGAGAGGTAGAGAGGGGCAGAGGCAGTGCTCCGGTCGGAGACAGTTCAAAATGTAAACAGGTCGAGAATTCATGAACACTCGCTCAACAAAGGTCCCGTCTGTTCTGAATAACAGACATGTTATGAACCAGTGGCTGGACAGCAATGTTTCCGCCACCTGGAATAACATACGCCCTTGTTGAAAACGTTTATTTGCCATGGAATGCACTTATTTTCTGTGAATCTCATTGGAGGCACACATTTGTCCTCCGTTGTGTATCAGCAACACTACTACTTGAACTTGAGTACCTATATTGTATTGGATGAGACGTCCAGTATAAATGCGGTCCCCGATTCCGACCAATGCCAGGCAGCGCCCGTTGCCTCGCTGCGACCGTGACCCCCGGACGCAGTTTCGCCACGGCCGAGACTCGGTGCCACTGCCGTGGTACGATTAGTTTGGCAAGGTGTGGGGCACGTGGCCAAGTTACAGGAATTGGCGCCAAGTTACAGGAAATGGCGCTTCGATGCACTGTTGTTTCCGTATTGCCAAGCTGTTGCTGGCTGTTGTGATTATCTTGGAAAGCGTATGTGCATTTCAAGTTGTTAGTTCAAGCGAATTGTTCAAGCTGTTGCTGGCTGTTGTGATTATCTTGGAAAGCATATGTGCATTTCAAGTTGTTAGTTCAAGCGAATTGTTCAGTTCAATTGCCGCAGATGGTAGGTTTAGATGATTCCATGTCGGCGTCGCAAACAAATGGTTGCACAGGTGTTCTCGTGTTTGTGGAAGCTGAATCGATTAATTTTCCTGGGAACGGCCTGTCAACGGAATTCTTTCATCGCGTTTTATTTTGATCATACTATGAAAGTTGAGCTGTTTAGCGTGCTGTGATCTGTTTTCGGGAGTCTGCAGCGGGCGGGGTTGCCGGGAACCGACGGCTCCGATCCGGCCAGTGACTGACCTTTTCGCGCTGCTGCTTTCGATCGGAGCTGGGCTGGTCACGGGGCCCTGGCTGTGGGAGCCTGGTACCACTCCCGGCTTCTTTTAGCGTGACTTGCGTACACGGCCCATAGCACATTGCATACTGCAGACTGCAGTGGGCTGCCAGCCACTTTCACCAGCAAGAATGACAGTCACATCGTGAAAGGTTACCTGCCCAACATTGGAATGTTGATCGGGGCCCGTGTTTCTTCCCTGTCTCTGTCCCATGCCTGCTTGATCTCTGGCAGACATCGGTCACAAAAACACAGGCCAGGCGGCCGAGTCGGGATCCTTGTGAGGATGAGGAGGACTGAGGGAAGCTTGGTGACTGATAAGTCGAACTAAGCTGTAATAATTTATGACGCGATGTATATAGATTGGTTTTGGGTGAGCTCTGTGGATCGGTGGACTGTGCCCGCCCCGGGACCCGGGACCCGGGACCCGGGGGGGGGGGGGGGGGGGGCGGCGGCGGCGGCATTAGATCACCGGCGACGGGCGGCTGCCAGCTCGGTGACGTCAGCGGCGAGACCGCTGACTGGCTGTGTGACAGTGACCCGCAGCACCGCAGGCGGGGGGCCGCCGGGGGTGAGTCAGACCCATATCTGACGGCGGGACACGGGCCACCGTCCGCTGTGAGTCACGTCGCCTCCAGTCCAAGGCATGGGTGGAGCTATTCATAGCAAGTTGGTGGGGCAACATGTAATATCGGCTGGTTGTTTTGCATGGTCGTGGTTGCGTGGTCTGCGCTGACACGTTTGAATGTCGTGAGTGATGAGTTATGTTATCAGGTGCCGGCTGAGTGCTCGAGAGTGGGCAGGCGGCCGCCGCTCGGGTGTGGGACGTCCGGCGCGCGGCGACGGCTGGTGACCAGCCAGCGGTCGGTCCAACGGTCGCCGAGCCGTGATCGGATGGCACTGTGCCGGGCCGCGGCAGCGAGCCGCGGCAGTCGTCTTCATGTCGGGCTCGGGTACCGGAGTCGGGAGCTGAGTGGACTCGGTGGTTTCTTGTGTTATTTCCTCGGTTTCTACAATGGTTGAAGTTAAAAATGGCCATTTTAACTCCAGGAAACCTTCAAATCTGACAACAGTTGGTGGGATAAAGCATAAAGTTGGTGGGGCAGTGGCCCCACCATTTGAATAGGAGACTCCACCGCCGTCTGCCCCGTCGGCGTCGGCGGCCGTCGGAGAGCGCACGGCCCCTCTAACGGCTGGCGACGACCGCCTGCTTTACAGTGTTCAGCGCCCAGACATTGTCGGCAAATTCACAAAACATCACCTTGCCGAGACACATTGCAATGTAGTCGTACTCTTACCGAATACCAAACCGATTTTAGTCCGCCCTAAATTGATTAGCAATGAACCAAATCGCAATCGGTGTATTTTGTATGCCTTTCAAAAGCTTGGTAACCGACTGGCATTCCAGTGTCCGCCGCGGTAGCTGCCGGATGACACAGGCCAGATGACACAGGGGCCGACCCAGCCACCACTGACTGACGGCCAGTGGTGGTGCCATACCGGCTTGGTGCCAGGTGCCATACCGGCTTGGTGTCGCCGCCGGCCGGGCGTGGCCGGGTGACGGGAGGTGTCGTCACAGCCGTGTCATAAGCGTCGCGCCGCTGCTGTCCCGGAGGCTATGTCACAACGTGACGGCCGGAGAGCGGAACTGCGGCGGCCTCCGGGCTCCGGGCCGCCGTCTGACCTGACCGCCGGTGGGAGCTCCTGCCAGCCCGCGACGGCCTGGGTGTGAACTGCCGTCGGTTCGGCCCGTCTCCGGCCCGTCTTCGGCCCGTCTCCGGCCGGCCCGTGTCGGCCTGGGTGTGAACTGCCGTCGGTCCGGCCCGTCTCCGTCCCGTCTCCGGCCCGTCTCCGGCCCGTCTCCCGGCCCGTCTCCCGGCCCGTCTCCGGCCCGTCTCCGGCCCGTCTCCAGCCCGTCTCCGGCCCGTCTCCCGCCCGTCTCCGGCCCGTCTCCGGCCGGCCTGTGTCGCCGTGACCTGTTGCCGGCTGGCGCTGTTTTGAGCGTTCCGCCGGCCCGTGCCGCCGCCTGCATCCTCATTAGCGCGGCTCTCTGACTGCGGTCGACATAGCGGCAGACTCGGTTACCGTTACTGATGTCCGCGCCGCGAATATGCATAATCAGTCAGCGGCGGGCTGTATTCGACAAACAGCCCTGCAGCCAGCCGCAGCCAGCCGCAGCCAGCCGCAGCCAGCCGCTGCCAGCCGCCCTGCAGCCAGCACAAACAGCCGCAGAACGAATCACCGCGCCCGGTTTGTACGGAGCTCATCCGTTTGCACTGCATGGTAAAGCTGTTTGTGCGGCTGATTGGGCGCCGGCTCGGCCATTTCTGAGAGCCGGTATTGTGCGTGTGTGCTGTTTTCTGTCCTGTTGTTTAGTATTGTGATGTGAGCGGATTTCGCTGAGCACGCCGAGTTTATCCGGCGGCTGAGCGGCATATCATTACTGCGGGACGCCGGGCCCGGCTGCCGAGCGGCGCTGTCTGTTCCCGGCCGAGTTCCGCCTTGTATTGAGCCGGACTTCCGGCAGAGTGCCGACTGATTTGCCACATAGATGGCCAGTCTGACGCTCCGTCGCCGCCGCCGCCGCCGCCGCCGCCGCGGCTCAATACGGAGAGCGGCGTCTCATTATCAGGTCGAGAGGAATCATCCGGCCGACTCCCGGCCACCGTGCCATTCGCCCCGACAATCTTATGTCACTAATAAGCGCCGACCAAGGAAATATTCCGAGTCGTGAGTTATCGTACAGAGATAGATGAGTTTCTGGCCGCGTCAGATGTGCGCAGCGACCGTGGAGCGACCCCGCGCGGTGCGGTGTGAATTGGAGCGGGGGGGGGGGGGGGCGGACTGGGATCAGTGACACTGGCGGAGCGAGAGATTATCACCCTTAGCATGTCGGTAATAAGCGCCGACCAAGGAAATATTCGGAATGCCCAATTGAGAGAGCGGCCAATAAATCACAGGGTAGCCTTTCAATGGGAGACACCGCGTTATTTTTACCACCAGGCGGCGTGCATGTCGTGCACTGTATGCGGGGGTATATAGATTTCATTACAACGGTTCACTGCCACGCTGAAACCCAGCAACTACATAAGCTAGATACTTCATTATTTCACCATTCGAAAGCTACGCTCTTGCAGGGGTGCCGTTTCACCTTTCATATCGACCGGGCCCAAAGAAGGACCACGAGGGCCAAAAGAAGATCCGAAAACGCTACTGCCACGCTGAAACGCAGAACCTATCATAGATAGCAACACGGAACCTTCACCAATCGACGCGGCGTGGTCAGAAACGGTGCCGATATGCCTTTCATACCGATCAGGCCCAAAGAAGGCCCACCAGGGCCCAAAGAAGGGTCAACAACGCAAAAACACTGGGATAAGCCGCCGCGCAATCGGCCCGACCGACTTGAGTGACATCTTGCGGTAGGATTGCTAAGCTTTTGAGCGGTGCCTCCCGTTAATTTGGTTTGTCTGCCGTCTTTATTTCATTTCAAGGTCATGCTGTTGGTAAAAGGGTTGTAACATATTGTCCCAGCGACTAGCATGTACACTTGCGACCAATTTGCGGTCCTTTGTCCGTACACCTGTCGGACACTCAGGTGACAGTGGGCCGGCGCCAGCTGATGGCCACGCGCTGACCTTGTGATCACGCCGTGTGTTTTACGTGACGTCACCGGCCCACTACGCCGGCTTTCCTGTGGGCGGCCGCTGACAGGCCGGACGGCCGGAGGTGGCCTTGTTGGCAGCCGACCGGCCGCCACGTTCCCGGGAATAGTGCCGCTGGAACGGCCGTCGCAGCTGCCAACCGGCCACGCCGAATCGGCCGCGGCCCGCTAGGTCAGCGCCAAAAATAGTGTATTTTGGTTGGGTGGTTCGGCCCGATCGGGCGGCGGTCAGCTAAGTCTGGTCGGCGGCGCACTGGTGACCTTCCGCGGGTCGCTCGGGCGGGAGTCGGCCACCGAGTCTGACCTTCCGCGGGTCGCTCGGGCGGGAGTCGGCCACCGAGTCTGACCTTCCGCGGCTCGCTCGGGCGGGTGTCGGCCACCGAGTCTGACCTTCCGCGGGTCGCTAGGACGGGAGTCGGCCACCGAGTCTGACCTTCCGCGGGTCGCTCGGACGGGTGTCGGCCACCGAGTCTGACCTTCCGCGGGTTGCTCGGACGGGTGTCGGCCACCGAGTCTGACCTTCCGCGGGTCGCTCGGGCGGGAGTCGGTCACCGAGTCTGCAGGGATGTTAACACGTAACATGCGGTGGTGATGACGGCTGAAGGACGGCCAGACGACCTCTGACGGCTGAGGGACGGCCAGACGACCTCTGGAGCAGAGGGAGAGAGAGAGAGAGAGAGAGAGAACCTTGCTTCACCGCCACCGGACGCCACCGGACGGAGTGATTGTTCCTTCCTTATGGGAGCAGCAGTGCCAGCCGCCGTCGCCAGGGGGCAGCCAGACCTTCGGAAAGGAGGGGGGGGGGGGGCAAGCCCCTGGGAGAGACCCCTCCCCAAAAATACCCCTAGATATGACAAAATTCTGCGGATTTCGGCCACTTTATTTTGTGTGGCCCCCTTTTTCACATTTTTCCCCTTTAACTTTTGATGAGCTGGAGTGGACCAGGACCCTCAGTAGGCATTGTACTATGAGCGCATTACTAATTTGTATTGTTACGTAGGTACAGGAGAGAAAACCTAGCTTAACTTACAACAGGTGGGGTCGTCTTTTGAGTGGGGGGAGCGGCTGAAATGACGGAAAAAATGCACTCCCCCCCCATTTTTATACCTGCCTTTGCAGCCTTTTTATGTGGATTTTCATGTTATAGTAGGTAGGTACGTGTGGCTTGGGGGAGATGGCTTGGATAGATGGTCCTGGCCTGTTCCCACTATTAGCTCTTCGGTCCAGCAAATGGGGCACCGCTGGAGCAGCTTCCGGGTGCCGATCTCCTCGTCTTTGCAGTAGCGTCGCCTTTTTCAGAACTCTGCAGACTATCTAAACATGCAGCCTGCTTGGAAGTGAATATTTATGAATGGAGTGGGCCCTGGGGCCAGCAATTACCTCCAAGCAGAGCCTCTGCCAGACACTTAATGAAATTCATTTTCCTATTTTCCAAATTTGTATAAGCACATTAATACACAAGCACATAATACAGCGCAGTACCGCTCATTATGACCGCACTGACCACAACTAGCAGGCGCTCCAACTATAGCAGGCGCTCCAGGTGTCGGCTAGCAGCCCCTGGGCAGGCTCGAGGGCCCCGTTCACATACTCAATGGCCCTCTTGATAAGCTCGAGAGGCCCCTGAACAGACCCAATGGTCTCGGCAAGCCGAGAGGCCCCTGAACAGACTCGAATAGCCCCTGGGGAGGTTCGAGAGGCCCCTGAACAGACTCGATGGGCCCCTGGGAAGACTAATGGCCCCTGGGTGTGCTCGAGAGGCCCCTGGACAGTTTTGTGGACCCTTTGGTGGGCTGAATGAGCCCCTGGAATGAGCCCAAGAGGTCCCCTGGGTTGGCTTCGAAAGCCCTTCAGTGTCTCGTGAGGGCCCTTGACATGCACCAGTGACCCTTACCTGGTTTGAGGGCTCCTCTGTGACATTTTGAAAGCCATTTAGCTAATGCAAATGGTATCTGGGCCAATCTCGGTGGGGCCCCCTGTGACCCGTAAGGGGGGAATTGCCCCCTTGCCCCCCCCCCCCCCCGGCTGCGCCCCTGGCCGTCGCTTGGGTTGCTGAACACTAATTAGAATGGTCCATTGTGTGCGGCGTCAGCGGCGGTGCGGGATGCCGCGCGACCTTCGCCGCTCTCTGTGTGCAGGGTAAGTGGGGGTTTATGCAGTGTGAAAGGAGTCAGCGCCGCTCTGTGCCGGCTGGCGCGGTGTGCTGATTCTCGAAGCGGCTCTGTCCTGCTGTGAGCGACTCTGTCCTGCTGTGAGCGGCTCTGTCCTGCTGTGAGCGGCTCTGTCCTGCTGTGAGCGGCTCTGTCCTGCTGTGAGCGGCTCTGTCCTGCTGTGAACGGCTCTGTCCTGCTTTGAACGGCTCTGTCCTGCTGTGAGCGGCTCTGTCCTGTTGTGAGCGACTCTGTCCTGCTGTGAGCGGCTCTGTCCTGTTGTGAGCGACTCTGTCCTGCTGTGAGCGGCTCTGTCCTGCTGTGAGCGACTCTGTCCTGCTGTGAGCGGCTCTGTCCTGCTGTGAGCGGCTCTGTCCTGCTGTGAGCGGCTCTGTCCTGCTGTGAGCGACTCTGTCCTGCTGTGAGCGGCTCTGTCCTGTTGTGAACGGCTCTGTCCTGCTGTGAACGGCTCTGTCCTGCTGTGAGCGGCTCTGTCCTGCTGTGAGCGACTCTGTCCTGCTGTGAGCGGCTCTGTCCTGTTGTGAACGGCTCTGTCCTGCTGTGAACGGCTCTGTCCTGCTGTGAGCGACTCTGGCCTGTTGTGAACGGCTCTGTCCTGCTGTGAGCGACTCTGTCCTGCTGTGAGCGACTCTGTCCTGTTGTGAGCGACTCTGGCCTCTTGTGAACGGCTCTGTCCTGTTGTGAGCGACTCTGGCCTGTTGTGAACGGCTCTGTCCTGCTGTGAACGGCTCTGTCCTGCTGTGAGCGACTCTGGCCTGTTGTGAACGGCTCTGTCCTGCTGTGAGCGACTCTGGCCTGTTGTGAACGGCTCTGTCCTGCTGTGAGCGACTCTGTCCTGCTGTGAGCGACTCTGTCCTGCTGTGAGCGACTCTGGCCTGTTGTGAACGGCTCTGTCCTGCTGTGAGCGACTCTGGCCTGTTGTGAACGGCTCTGTCCTGCTGTGAGCGACTCTGTCCTGCTGTGAGCGACTCTGGCCTGTTGTGAGCGACTCGGGCCTGTTGTGAGCGACTCTGTCCTGTTGCGAACGACTCTACCGTGTTGTGAGCGGCTCTACCGTGTTATGAGCGGCTCCGGCCGGTCCTGGGTCGGGCAGAAACAGTGCTATTTTCCTGGCGCGCACTGAGCACTCAGCGTGCCGTTGACCGGAGCGCAGGTTTAGCAGTGCGTGTTGTGGCCCCGCGCGGCGTACCACTCGGCTCTCGTGTTGTGGCCCGCGCGGCGCACCACTCGGCTCTCGTGTTGTGGCCCCGCGTGGCGCACCACTCGGCTCTCGTGTTGTGGCCCCGCGCGGCGCACCACTCGGCTCTCGTGTTGTGGCCCGCGCGGCGCACCACTCGGCTCTCGTGTTGTGGCCCGCGCGGCGCACAACACGCGGCTGCGGCGGCCGGAAGTTGCGTCAACGGTGTAGTGCCGTGCCGCTCGGAGCCGACGCACGGACTCCGACACCCGGTCCTCTGTGCCCGGCCCGGGACGGATGTGCGGCCGACACAGACGCGGCGCGGAGGATGTGACCCGGTGGAGGCCCCGCTCCCCGGCCGCAGCGGGCCGCTCGCCACACGCCCCGCCGTCCGCGTCCTTCAGCGCGTCCTTTGTCGGCGCTCCCGGGGCGGTCTGTGGGCGGCTGCCGGCGGGTCAGACGGCGCCGTGTGCCGTAGCCGGCTCCGAATCCGGCGCAATCGGCAGGGCAGATATGTCGACAGACTGGGCCGGAGGAGTCCGATCCACTGCTGCTGCGGCCGGCTCTCTGCATACGGCTTAATCGGCAGGGCAGATATGTCGACAGACTGGGCCGGAGGAGTCCAGTCCACTGCTGCTGCGGCCGGCTCTCTGCATACGGCTTAATCGGCAGGGCAGATATGTCGACAGACTGGGCCGGAGGAGTCCAGTGCACTGCTGCTGCTGCTGCGGCCGGCTCTTTGCATACGGCTTAATCGGCAGGGCAGATATGTCGACAGACTGGGCCGGAGGAGTCCAGTGCACTGCTGCTGCTGCGGCCGGCTCTTTGCATACGGCTTAATCGGCAGGGCAGATATGTCGACAGACTGGGCCGGAGGAGTCCAGTGCACTGCTGCTGCTGCGGCCGGCTCTTTGCATACGGCTTAATCGGCAGGGCAGATATGTCGACAGACTGGGCCGGAGGAGTCCAGTCCACTGCTGCTGCTGCGGCCGGCTCTTTGCATACGGCTTAATCGGCAGGGCAGATATGTCGACAGACTGGGCCGGAGGAGTCCAGTGCACTGCTGCTGCTGCGGCCGGCTCTTTGCATACGGCGCCGGCGGCCTGCATTAATGCGCTGTTTGGTATGCAGCAGCGACCGGCAGATGTACGGGGTACGGTTGTTGGGCGCGGTATCAGTGTCCTGTCCTGGGGCCACGCTGGGCAGCCGTATGGCGCGCTGCGGGACGGCCCGGCCCGGATGCTGCGGGCGGCGAGGACGATCGCTCGGCCGATAGACGCGATGGAGTTGTCGCTGCCCGGCGACTGGCCGCTAATCAGGTGTGTAACGTTCCCTGAGGGCCGGGCGTCACTGTCACGCGGTGTTGTGGCGCCCCCTGTCGCCGCGGCGCTGAGTAACGCGGCGGCGGCCGGCACAGATGGCGCTGCTGTGCCGTGGGTTGCCGGGGTCGGCGGGTACCGCTGGGCCGTGCTGGCCAGGCGGCTGCTCGGAGACGGCAGATTCGCTGGTATAGGTGGGAGGCGGCGGGCGAGCCCTCTCCCACGCCGCCGGATACGCAGAAGCTGGGATGATCTCCAGGGCCGCGCCGCGACCGTTTCCTCTTCGGCGGGGTCGCACGCCTGACCTTTCACAGCTGAAATGACGTTTGCACAAGACGCCCGCGTATGCCGGAAGGTATTAGCAGCGTCCTGAGAAAAAGTTGCATCATTTTACCATCGGTCATGTGAATTTCTCCATCGAATGACACGGTCATTTACATTTCCCAATCGAATGTATTTTTTGGGGCAATGGCAAATGGTGATCTAAGTGCACTTTGTGAACTCACCACACATCTCCGAGCGATAGCTAAAATCAGTTTACAGCTCTGCACATCGGCGCCTCTCTGCGATGTAGGTATTTCTGTACTGTTGGTAGGCGGTTGTGCCAGACGCCGTACTGGCGTTACACTGTGACAGGCTGTCGTCTGTTTTCGCCTGCGACCCGGCCCGTGTGCAGTGGCCGGCTCCGCGGCAGATGGCTGCCTGAGCTGTGAACTGTGAGCCTCTGTCTGCGGCATGTGTCGCCGTCCTTCCAGCAGAGGAGCACTGTCCGTCACCGCCCGTCACAGCCCGTCACCGCCCGTCACCGCCTACGGGCGACACACAGCAGTGCGTGCGTGAAACACACGCACTGCAGCACAGGACCGTGTTTTCAGTTTCAGTTTATTACGATAATCGCCAACAGGTGAACAGGATAATCACCAGCAGATGACAACAGGTGATACGATAATCACCAACAGGCAACACCCACTGACAGATGAAGTCATAAGAGATAACAACAATAAATAAATAAACACAAATAAACACAGCACGTCACCTCAGTCAAGCGTCACCACTTACTCTCCACGTACATATGCGATTACACTCTTTTTGAAGTTGGCGGCACTGTGCAGCCACACATCGATGTCACGATTCGCGTCAAGAAAAGCATTGCAACCCTCCGCAATGCGACAGAACAGTCCGTATTTGACCGTATTTACTCGGGCATACGGAGTATTAAACAAAATCCTGGTGCGAAGCTACCGGGTTGGCACAGCCAGTGTTTGTACCCGATCACTGCAGCACAGGACCGTGTTTGTACCCGATCACTGCAGCACAGGACCGTGTTTGCACCCGATCACTGCAGCACAGGACCGTGTTTGCACCCGATCACTGCAGCACAGGACCGTGTTTGTACCCGATCACTGCAGCACAGGACCGTGTTTGCACCCGATCACTGCAGCACAGGACCGTGTTTGTACCCGATCACTGCAGCACAGGACCGTGTTTGCACCCGATCACTGCAGCACAGGACCGTGTTTGCACCCGATCACTGCAGCACAGGACCGTGTTTGCACCCGATCACTGCAGCACAGGACCGTGTTTGCACCCGATCACTGCAGCACAGGACCGTGTTTGCACCCGATCACTGCAGCACAGGACTGTGTTTGTACCCGATCACTGCAGCACAGGACCGTGTTTGTACCCGATCACTGCAGCACAGGACCGTGTTTGTACCCGATCACTGCAGCACAGGACCGTGTTTGCACCCGATCACTGCAGCACAGGACCGTGTTTGCACCCTATCACTGCAGCACAGGACCGTGTTTGCACCCGATCACTGCAGCACAGGACCGTGTTTGCACCCGATCACTGCAGCACAGGACCGTGTTTGTACCCGATCACTGCAGCACAGGACCGTGTTTGTACCCGATCACTGCAGCACAGGACCGTGTTTGCACCCGATCACTGCAGCACAGGACCGTGTTTGTACCCGATCACTGCAGCACAGGACCGTGTTTGCACCCGATCACTGCAGCTTTGGACCGTGTTTGTACCCGATCACTGCAGCACAGGACCGTGTTTGTACCCGATCACTGCAGCACAGGACCGTGTTTGTACCCGATCACTGCAGCACAGGACCGTGTTTGTACCCGATCACTGCAGCACAGGACCGTGTTTGTACCCGATCACTGCAGCACAGGACCGTGTTTGCACCCGATCACTGCAGCACAGGACTGTGTTTGTACCCGATCACTGCAGCACAGGACCGTGTTTGCACCCGATCACTGCAGCACAGGACCGTGTTTGCACCCGATCACTGCAGCACAGGACCGTGTTTGTACCCGATCACTGCAGCTTTGGACCGTGTTTGCACCCGATCACTGCAGCACAGGACCGTGTTTGTACCCGATCACTGCAGCACAGGACCGTGTTTGTACCCGATCACTGCAGCACAGGACCGTGTTTGTACCCGATCACTGCAGCACAGGACTGTGTTTGTGCCTGCCCAACGCCGGTGATTGGCAATGGGCATGTAGCGTATGCCGGCCTTGGCTGGCTACATGGAAGGAAGCTCTGTTCGTGCTCAGGCATTCCATGGCCAATGATCACCAAAATACAGCATCCTCTCCGATTTGCTTCAAACTTTGCATGCATGTCGGCTTATAGGCAAAACCATCTCAGGTACTTTGATTTGGAAATTTGATCTGGGGTCACTGAGCTAGAGGTCATTGAACTTTGACCTGACCCTATTACATCCCAAAGTGCTTATAACGTTCCTATCGTATGGGTATTGGGTATCGTTTGAAAGCCCAGCGGCTAACCAATGTATTCGTGATGTTTGCAAGCATGTGGAATGTCACACAGGTCACGTTTGACCTTCATACACGACCTGGCTTGATATGGAGTGCTGGCTTATCAGATGTTACAACACAATCGATATGGGTATCATTTCATCACACATGCTTGAAAACATCACGAACACATTGATTAGCCGCTGGGCTTTCAAACGATACCCATATTGGCTATGTGGTAACGTCTTATGACAAGCCAGTGTTCCAGGTCAAGTCAGGTCACGTATCAAGGTCACTCGTGACCTGTGTGACATCACACATGCTGGAAAACATCACGAATGCATTGGCTAGCTGCTGAGCTTTCAAACGATACCCATATTGGCTATGCTGTAACGTATTATGAGAACCCAGTGCTCCAGGTCAGGTCATGTGTCAAGGTACACATCATGACCTATTTGACATCCCACATAATCGAAAACATTGGGAATGGATTGGTTAGCCTACGGTCTTTCAGATGAGACCCATATCGGCATATATCTAAAACATAATGGAAATAACTATTCTAGAGTCACGTGATAGCGCCGATTTTGAGTACTGTTTTCTTCTAAACTTATGAATAGCCCACGATCATTTTTTCCCAGTTTGTAGACGACATGTTGGGCAATGTTATATGTAAGAATGAGCCAAATCGGAGGTGGCGTGATTTTTGCTATTCAAATTTTAATATTTCAGTTCAAGGTCAAATCAGGTCAAAGGTCATTGACCTTAAATGTTGTATGTGCAAAATAAATGTGGGCCCATTGCCTATTGCATGCATTTTGTTTCGTGGGACTGGGACAACAACTCGCAAAGTTATAGGGATCTTGACTTTGGAATGTAATTGGGTCAGGTCAAAGTTCAATGACCTCTAGCTCAGTGACCAAGGTCAAAATTTAGAACAAAATGTTCACGGGTTGACTTTACACATAGTGCAACATGACCACAAAGTTTCAAGAAAATCAAAGGGATGAGATAAAAGATGGTCTGTTTTTGATCGATTTGACATGGATGCTGCTGTCAGATGGGATCATGCCAAACGCACGGGGCAAAGAACACGCATCGCTAGCGACAAAGATACCACTGGCGGTCGTTTGCCTTAGCTCAGCGGAGCACGCTCTGAACGACGACCGTTAAAACTGCCGACTGCGACGCGGCGACCCTGGGGCTGTCTTAGGCCGACAGATGTGATGGCGGCGACAGATTCATAGCCTGGTCAACCTCGTGCCATATTTCCTGTGACGTCACACGCCCGCCGGATCAGATGTCCAACTGGATTCATGTCGCTGCGGCGCCATGATTGAGCGTGCTTTGGTCTGGGTGTCGGTCGATCGGGGGCGCTGCTGCCTGGTGACGCCGGACCGTTGCCTGACGACAGGCCGGCCGAGCCCGCCTGGTCTGACCGCTCCTGATCATTTCGCTATGGTGTGCAGGCTGCGGCCGGTTAGCGGTGCTGGCCATCGGTGGCTATCGGCCGACTGTTATCCAGCCCAGTGACGGCTCCGAGGACTCGGAGCACTCCGAGGACTCAGAGGACTCAGAGCACTCCGAGGACTCTGACGATCGGCGGCGGCTGAGAGGACAAATCAACCCGGAAATGTTTAAACAACACACCTGAAGTTTCGAATGAGAGCCCCTGAATCTCTCTTTTATATAACTTCTAGCAAAACCTTTATGCTTTTTACGTAGCATGAATTCAATGACTGTGAGTTTGCTGAATCTGCTCCTTGAAATATATTCACCACGCTTTATTTACACGGAGAGCTATGGCACCTTTGTGCGGTATCTATGATGGGCAGGAAGACTTCGGAGCGTAGTCTGGCTAGTTTTCGGACTGGCAGCTATGGATCGTGGTGTGACTGGGTTTCGGACCGACAGCTGCAGGGTGACGTCTGCCGGACGGCTGCAGATGGAGCCGGCACCGCTGACGGGTCCCGTTCTGCCGGTCCGTCGTGTCGTGTCGGCGTCTCTGCTGCACGGCTTTCCTGTCCACCGGCCGGCCAAGGTCGGCCTACGGACCGGCCGGGCAGCGCTGCCCGTCGCCGGGGAGCGCCCGGTGGTGATCGTCGAGTGGTGAACGGCAGCCGCCGGACCGTCCGGGCAGCGCTGTCCGTCACGATGGTCGAGTGTTGAGCTGTCTCCGCCGGCTGTGAGCTGTGCCGGCCGGCTGGGCGATGATGTGACTGTCAGCCCTCGCGCTACCCCTGCTCTCGACCCAGCGCAACTTGACCCTCAGCCCACCGGTTGCGTGGTGTCAGCCCTCGCGCTGACCCTGCTCTCGACCCAGCGCAACTTGACCCGCAGCCCACCGGTTGCGTGGTGTCAGCCCTCGCGCTGACCCTGCTCTCGACCCAGCGCAACTTGACCCGCAGCCCACCGGTTGCGTGGTGTCAGCCCTCGCGCTGACCCTGCTCTCGACCCAGCGCAACTTGACCCGCAGCCCACCGATTGCGTGGTGTCTGTCCTCTGTGGCGCGGATCAGCTCGCCGATGGACGGCTGTTACAGGTGTTGCAGCTGCAGACAGCCCTCCATGTGACCTTCGTTGTCGGAGCGCCCGTAACGGGATAGTGCCACCTCCGGAGGATTTCTAAAAAGCAACTTAAATGAATGGTGGGGATCAACAATCGTGTATGCTCAAGCTCAAACTTGCTCCTGCAGCACCTAAAGCAGGGTATCGGCAGTTGATTTTTTGTTTATTTCTGACTCCAAAACGTTGGTCCCAGCTGTGCACAGTACTAGATTCATGATGGCCGCTCTCATCCAGTTTGGCTGTGAAATTGGCGCCCGCCCAAAGCCGAAGCGTCCGAATTCGCCGAGACTTGACCTTGACAAGTATAAAGTGCACTGACGGAATGGTGATGTTGAGTTTACAATATTCAAAAGCAAATCATAGTCCGCAAAGAAGTGATTCTGAATAGTGATGAGGCGACTCCAATTTTACGAATGTGTGCCAATCATGAGCGGTACGAATGTATTTTTTATCTAATGGGGAGTTTCGGGAATAAAATTTTGCAGGTGAAATCGGACACGCTTAATCTACCGATACACACCAAAAACTCCATATTGGCCTGCGAGGTGGCAATATCCCTCTAACCCGCGCACTTCTTTTTTGCACGCGGGGGGAGGGGGGTGATTTCAGCCCCCCCCCTCCCTCAGGTTTTTATCAGATAGCGAAGCGCCGCCGGGTTTGGGCACACCTGTTAGGACATCAATTGCACACACTTTGAAACAAAAAAATGACCTCGGGTCATCTCAGGTCAGGTCACCAGACCAGGTCAAGTGACCACATCTCCAAAAACGTTTGCAGTTGTGCCAAAGCCAGAGTTTCTCACCGATCAGTTTGAAACTGACAGGGTGTCATGAGGGCATAAGTACTTACAATTCGTATATCGCGGAATTGTGATATCGGTGGCCTAAGGTCAGGTCAATTTCGTGACCTCCCTATAAGAAGTGAACGGGGAAATATTAAAATGCTTCCTATTTCAAGGATATGCATGCTATTAGTCCAATTACTTCTGGATCATGTTATTATAGGATGTTCTTGATGATCCAGGTGTAAGTTTTGTTCAGTGACCCCTATGGGGTCATTGGAGGTCATCCGAGTTCACCATCACTTGTTTGTCAATAACTCGCGACATAATGAAGATAGAGAAGTAAACCCGACAGAAATGTGTTTGTCTCGTCGAGACACGTCTCCCTATGTGCAACATGACCTACTTGGGTCTTGACCTCAGGTCAAGGTCACGTGAACTGTGGTCAAATTTTGAAGTTGACCTAACAAGGTCACCATGTATATCAATCGAAGCGCCTTGGTGAGGCAAACATAATGGTGTAAACTGTTTTTCGTTAGCTTTATCAGGTTAAAAGTTATTAGCGAGAAACAGTTTTGCTAAAAAACAGCATTTCCCCTTTTTTACCTCTGGAGCCTCAAATATTGACTTGATATCAAATTTGAGGACACCTTGTCGATTGCAAATTTCGATGGCTGGCGATCGCTTTTTGCCGTTTGTTTCTAGCTAGCATAGTTCCGAGATATGTGGGAATTTCTGGAGCGAGGTCCTAAAACAGGACAAAAAACTGGAAAATTTGACCTTTGATGACCTCTGGTGACCTCAATTTTGATCTGACCTTAACAAATACTGAATACTTTCAATAGAAATTGTATCACGCTATCAAACGCCGTTTTTCGCTTGCCGCTACGTAGCGTAGTTTTCGAGATCTCACGGGGGGGGGGGGGGTGCGGAAATCAACCCCCCCCCCCCTGCAGTCCGTGTTCGGCGCAAACCCCCTCAGTGCGTGGGTTAAACACCAATCATCATCATCAGACCTCAGGGTGTGCGGTGTGACCTGGCCGAGCTTCTTCCAGCTCAGCTGCAGACTGGCCTCAGGGCGTGCGGTGTGACCTGGCCGAGCTTCTTCCAGCTCAGCTGCAGACTGGCCTCAGGGTGTGCGGTGTGACCTGGCCGAGCTCCTTCCAGCTCAGCTGCAGACTGGCCTCAGGGTGTGCGGTGTGACCTGGCCGAGCTCCTTCCAGCTCAGCTGCAGACTGTGTGTGAGTGAAGTGGCGTCAGGCGGGCCGGGCCGGGCCGGGTCTGTCTGCGGAAGGTGTCAGTCGGGCT
Organism: Chirona hameri; assembly: GCA_036785665.1. Classification (NCBI taxonomy): domain Eukaryota; kingdom Metazoa; phylum Arthropoda; class Thecostraca; order Balanomorpha; family Balanidae; genus Chirona; species Chirona hameri. The sequence goes on along the minus strand of JAXIVJ010001915.1, from coordinate 88,807 downwards.
GTCTCTGCAAAGCCGCGACTCAGCCGGCAGTGAGTGGCGGCCGACCTTTGACAGTGGCGGCAGTGACCTTTGCTGCAGTCAGAGAGCGAGACGCCGCTCTGCCGGCATCGGCCGGGTCAGATCACCTGCCCGACGGCAGATAACCGCCTCTGGGTGACAGCAGGACCAGCCTTCCCGGTGCCTCTTCCCAGCGCTGCCTCCACCGCCTCCTCCGCCTCCTCCGCCGCCTCCTCCGCCTCCGCCTCCGCCTCCGCCTCCGCCTCCGCCTCCGCCTCCGCCGCCGCCGCCGCCGCCGCCGCCGCCGCCGCCGCCGCCGCCGCCTCCTCCGCCGCCTCTCCGCTGGGGTGGTGGTGTCTGGCCGCTTCCGTGGCTCGGGTCTGGGAGCGATGTGTGTTCCGGGGTATTTTGTATGTATTTTGTATGTATTTTGTATGTATTTTGTATGTATTTGTTAAAGCCCATCCACAAGTGGCTATTCTGGTCGCCTTACATCTTCGCTACAACAATACAATATGGCAACCCATACAATACAACATTCAAGTTACACCTGCAAATGATATTCCATGACTAAAAAAACGCTAGGCCAGTCTTCACCGTCGCAACGTACCAATAGCACGTTCGAAAGTCGCAACTGAGGCACTACTGGTAACATTTCTCGCCAGTCTGTTCCATGCCACAGCCGCGCGGTGGCGGAACGACCTCCGGGTCTGTTCCAGACGACACCGAGACAGGTGAAGCTGACCGGCATCGGACGCACGGGTGTCACGCTGAGACACCGCAGACCTGAGCACAAACATATCACGCACTGCTGGAGGGCCGAGCTCAACGTGATGCGCCTTGAAAACCCTCACCATGTCTCGCTCCTCAACCAGCTGCTCCATCCTGTGCCATCCCAGAGTCCGGAGTACTGGACTGATCCTGTCGCCCCGCCTCGCACCTGTCACGACCCTTGGGGCGTGACAAGTTGATGACTTTTTGGATCCGAGACAGTGAGTTTTAGTAGCGCCTCCCCGCGTCGAAAGACAGTAAAGCATATGAGCGAAGACGTGTGTTTGGATGAGAAGTGTTATAGTTTCCCGGGGGAAATGATGCCGAGAGCGATGAAGGGAGATCAGGATAGTGTCGCATTTGTGCCGACCTGCCTAATGTACAGCAGGGTACGTCGTGCCGACCTGCCTAATGTACAGCAGGGTACGTCGTGCCGACCTGCCTAATGTACAGCAGGGTACGTCGTGCCGACCTGCCTAATGTACAGCAGGGTACGTCGTGCCGACCTGACTAATGTACAGCAGGGTACGTCGTGCCGACCTGACTAATGTACAGCAGGGTACGTCGTGCCGACCTGCCTAATGTACAGCAGGGTACGTCGTGTGGCATCGCCAGCGACTGGCTCTGGTCGTCGTCGGCGAGTCGGTCGTCGTCGGCGAGTCGGCCGCCTTTCGTTGAGCGCCTGTGCACCTGACTGGACCTGACCACCGTTCGGCCTGGCAGCGCTGCTCGCAGCGACCCGCAGCGACCCGCAGCGACGGCGGCGGCCCGTGTCGCTGAGAGCACCTCTTGTCCGTGGGCAGGGCCGAGCAGCGACCCGCGGTGACGGCGTCGGCCCGTGTCGCTGAGAGCAGCACCTCTTGTCCGTGGGCAGGGCCGAGCAGCGACCCGCCGTGACGGCGTCGGCCCATGTCGCTGAGAGCACCTCTTGTCCGTGGGCAGGGCCGAGCAGCGACCCGCCGTGACGGCGTCGGCCCATGTCGCTGAGAGCACCTCTTGTCCGTGGGCAGGGCCGAGCGGTGACCCGCCGTGACGGCGTCGGCCCGTGTCACTGAGGGCACCTCTTGTGCGTGGGCAGGGCGTGGCGGTCCGGCGGGAGTAACGAGCTGCTAATGGTCGTCGGCGCTCCGGCACTGCCAGCCGCACGCTCTGCCCCGTTATGACCCCGCGCTGCCGTAATTGGGCGACGGAGGCGACGGAGGCGACGCCAGCCCGGAACAGGGAAGACGAGCCGACTGTTTCCGCTGACCCTGGCTCGTGTCGTCCGGAGTCGGGCTACTGGCGCAGGTCATTCGGTTCCCCGCCGCGGAGGGAGGGTGGTTCCCTCCCCACCCAGGTGGCATATGGCTATAGGCCGGACTACTGTGTGGACGACCCCCCCCCCCAACAACAACAAAAAACGTGTCGTTGATGGTTTGTACCCAGCCCCGGGTGACGGCACCCCTGTGAATGGGAGATGGGGTGGGGTGCTCCTGGGAACCACTGGTGGGGCTTCGGACAGCCCGCCTCCCCTCCGCCTGAGCCTGCTGTGGCCCGGCTGGGCCGATGCCAGGCAGCCGTCGCCCGGCCTTGGCCGGCCTACCCCCGCGGCGCGCGTGTGCCAGCCCCGCTATTGCCGCCAGCGGGCGGGCATTGCCTCCCTTCCGGGGACCTGGACAGCACCGGAAGCTGGAGAGCTGACCGGAAGTCAGGTTCGGCCCGGCGGGAGGTGATGGCTGGCGGCACGCGTCGGCACCGCTGAGCCGGACCCCCCTCCCCTCCCCTCCCCCTGGGACGGCGCTCTGACACGCACGCTGCGTGCGGTGATTGACCGGCCGGCCGGCCGGCGGGTATGTGTGTCACCTCACGCTGTGAACGGTGCCGTGTCGTAAAGTGACGCTGAAGCGGGACAGAGCCGGCCGCGGGGAGAGCAGGGCGACACGTGGCCACTGGTGAGGACAGGGCTGTGTCGCCCTGCAGTCAGTTGGCGCTGGTTTGAGGCCGGCCAGTCCAGCTGGCGCTGGCGCTGGCACCGGCACCGGCTCGGTGCGCTACTTGGCACGGCGTGGCGGCACGAAAACCGCACGGCCGAGCGGCGGTTGACTGGCCGCAGACGCTGCCGTCCCAGCTGTGGCCTCCAACAGACAGACGGACAGGGCTGCCTGGAGTTGTGTCTGCCGAGTCGGCCTCCAGCAGAGACAGACAGGGCTGCCTGGAGTCGTGTCTGCGGAGTCGGGCTCCAGCGGAGACAGACAGGGCTGTCTGGAGTCGTGTCTGCCGAGTCGGCCTCCAGCAGAGACAGACAGGGCTGTCTGGAGTCGTGTCTGCCGAGTCGGCCTCCAGCAGAGACAGACAGGGCTGCCTGGAGTCGTGTCTGCCGAGTCGGGCTCCAGCAGAGACAGACGGGGCTGCCTGGAGTCGTGTCTGCCGAGTCGGCCTCCAGCAGAGACAGACAGGGCTGCCTGGAGTCGTGTCTGCCGAGTCGGCCTCCAGCAGAGACAGACAGGGCTGCCTGGAGTCGTGTCTGCCGAGTCGGCCTCCAGCAGAGACAGACAGGGCTGCCTGGAGTCGTGTCTGCCGAGTCGGGCTCCAGCAGAGACAGACAGGGCTGCCTGGAGTTGTGTCTGCCGAGTCGGGCTCCAGCAGAGACAGACAGGGCTGCCTGGAGTCGTGTCTGCCGAGTCGGCCTCCAGCAGAGACAGAACAGGGCTGCCTGGAGTCGTGTCTGCCGAGTCGGCCTCCAGCAGAGACAGACAGGGCTGTCTGGAGTCGTGTCTGCCGAGTCGGCCTCCAGCAGAGACAGACAGGGCTGCCTGGAGTCGTGTCTGCCGAGTCGGGCTCCAGCAGAGACAGACAGGGCTGTCTGGAGTCGTGTCTGCCGAGTCGGCCTCCAGCAGAGACAGACAGGACTGCCTGGAGTCGTGTCTGCCGAGTCGGCCTCCAGCAGAGACAGACAGGGCTGCCTGGAGTCGTGTCGTCTGTGGAGTCGGGCTCCAGCAGAGACAGACAGGGCTGTCTGGAGTCGTGTCTGCCGAGTCGGCCTCCAGCAGAGACAGACAGGGCTGCCTGGAGTCGTGTCGTCTGCCGAGTCGGCCTCCAGCAGAGACAGACAGGGCTGCCTGGAGTCGTGTCTGCCGAGTCGGCCTCCAGCAGAGACAGACAGGGCTGCCTGGAGTCGTGTCTGCGGAGTCGGGCTCCAGCAGAGACAGACAGGGCTGCCTGGAGTCGTGTCTGCCGAGTCGGCCTCCAGCAGAGACAGACAGGGCTGTCTGGAGTCGTGTCTGCCGAGTCGGCCTCCAGCAGAGACAGACAGGGCTGTCTGGAGTCGTGTCTGCCGAGTCGGCCTCCAGCAGAGACAGACAGGGCTGCCTGGAGTCGTGTCTGCGGAGTCGGGCTCCAGCAGAGACAGACAGGGCTGCCTGGAGTCGTGTCTGCGGAGTCGGCCTCCAGCAGAGACAGACAGGGCTGCCTGGAGTCGTGTCTGCCGAGTCGGCCTCCAGCAGAGACAGACATGGCTGTCTGGAGTCGTGTCTGCCGAGTCGGCCTCCAGCAGAGACAGACATGGCTGCCTGGAGTCGTGTCTGCCGAGTCGGACTCCAGCAGAGACAGACAGGGCTGCCTGGAGTCGTGTCTGCCGAGTCGGCCTCCAGCAGAGACAGACAGGGCTGCCTGGAGTCGTGTCTGCTGAGTCGGCCTCCAGCAGAGACAGACAGGGCTGCCTGGAGTCGTGTCTGCCGAGTCGGCCTCCAGCAGAGACAGACAGGGCTGCCTGGAGTCGTGTCTGCGGAGTCGGGCTCCAGCAGAGACAGACAGGGCTGCCTGGAGTCGTGTCTGCCGAGTTGGCCTCCAGCAGAGACAGACAGGGCTGCCTGGAGTCGTGTCTGCCGAGTCGGCCTCCAGCAGAGACAGACAGGGCTGTCTGGAGTCGTGTCTGCCGAGTCGGCCTCCAGCAGAGACAGACAGGACTGCCTGGAGTCGTGTCTGCCGAGTCGGCCTCCAGCAGAGACAGACAGGGCTGCCTGGAGTCGTGTCTGCAGAGTCGGGCTCCAGCAGAGACAGACAGGGCTGCCCGGAGTCGTGTCTGCCGAGTCGGCCTCCAGCAGAGACAGACAGGGCTGCCTGGAGTCGTGTCTGCGGAGTCGGGCTCCAGCAGAGACAGACAGGGCTGCCTGGAGTCGTGTCTGCCGAGTCGGCCTCCAACAGACAGACAGACAGGGCTGTCTGGAGTCGTGTCTGCCGAGTCGGCCTCCAGCAGAGACAGACAGGACTGCCTGGAGTCGTGTCTGCCGAGTCGGCCTCCAGCAGAGACAGACAGGGCTGCCTGGAGTCGTGTCTGCGGAGTCGGCCTCCAGCAGAGACAGACAGGGCTGCCTGGAGTCGTGTCTGCCGAGTCGGCCTCCAGCAGAGACAGACAGGGCTGCCTGGAGTCGTGTCTGCGGAGTCGGCCTCCAGCAGAGACAGACAGGGCTGTCTGGAGTCGTGTCTGCCGAGTCGGCCTCCAGCAGAGACAGACAGGGCTGTCTGGAGTCGTGTCTGCCGAGTCGGCCTCTAGCAGAGACAGACAGGGCTGCCTGGAGTCGTGTCTGCGGAGTCGGGCTCCAGCAGAGACAGACAGGGCTGCCTGGAGTCGTGTCTGCCGAGTCGGCCTCCAGCAGAGACAGACAGGGCTGCCTGGAGTCGTGTCTGCCGAGTCGGCCTCCAGCAGAGACAGACAGGGCTGTCTGGAGTCGTGTCGTCTGTGGAGTCGGGCTCCAGCAGAGACAGACAAGGCTGCCGTGTCGTCTGCGGAGTCGGGTAGCTTCAGGCGGTGAGAAGTCAGGTCAGGCGGCAGCTCAGGCAGGGTATCCCAATGTAATTACTTCTGCGTCGGGATGTACCGAGTTTCCCAACAACACTTAGTGAATAATGCTTTGGTTGAGACATAAAGACATAACAGAAAAGTGCAACAAAGAGCATCTTGGGCCCATCCGAGGTTGCACCCCCCCCCCCCCCCCTCCACCAGTCTCGCCCCTTCAAATCACCTTACTCTACCTGCATAAAAGAAGGCTAAAATCCCACAAGTATTTATGAACTAATACCTTCTCTGTAAAGTATTTATCTAATCTAATTGTGAAGGAAGCAAGTGTCACTGCATCAGCGACATCCCCTGGTAGCATATTCCAATGTCCTACAACCCTTCTACTGAAAAATGACTGTCGTAGCCTAGTCCTACTTTGTTTCATAATGAGTTTATGCTGATGACCTCTACCTCGATTTTCCCTATTGAACTCAAACATTCCCTTTACATATCAGATTGCCAGCTTTGTCTGGCGGGACACCTTGTTGTTCCCCGTGCCGTGCTGCCCTGCCCCGGGGGAGTCGGGTCGGTGTCGGCCGGCGGGGGGCCGCAGATTGCCGGCTCTGTCTGGCGGGACACCTTGTACCCCGTGCCGTGCTGCCCTGCCCCGGGGGAGTCGGGTCGGTGTCGGTCGGCGGGGGGCCGGGTGTCGGCCGGCGGGGGGCCGCAGATTGCCGGCTCTGTCTGGCGGGACACGGCAGGATGTGGGACCGGTGCACAGTGTGGCCAAACGCAAGTTCAGCCTGAATTTATTCGTAGTGCTTTTCGGTTTTGCTGAAAATGATGCCAGATGACTTTTAGCGACATAATTGCTACTAACTAAGCTTTCTGCAACAATGTGCCCGATTCGTGCAAGACTATCATGGTTCCTAGGTGAATATCAATGGTAATGAATGGGTAGAAACTATCGAATGGAAACTGTGTTGACGACCGTTATAAAATGATAAATGAGTTTCGGAATTTGTTTTCCAACCAGTGTTTTGCAGTTTATTTGCTGTTTCCTGATCCATCAGTGGATTGCAAAAAGACAAGGAGAACAAACATGTCCCTTTATGTCACTGGCACAACGTGACAGTAAGACGGATATTGTCATCACACGACCCGTCCTCACGACCCACTCGGCGCATATTGTTGCTGCTGGCTCCGTCACTGTTGCTGTCGCTGTCAGCACCGACGGAGCCTGCGCCGTTCCCCTCTCCAGCTGCGGCTCTTGCTTCGGCTACGACAGTAGCGCCAAGGTCTCCGGTGCCATGCCGGCTGACGTAGAGTCGTCAGCACCGCTGCAGGCCCAGGCTGCTGATGAACGGGTCGCTGGCCACGATCAGATACCCGAAGAGGTCGGACATTGCGGGCAGACGCGAGTCCTTCCGCGTGTGGCACAAGCTGTACTGGCGGAGGCGCTTGTTCACAGCTTCGGCAGCCTCCTACGACATCATCCCGATGGGCAGGGGACAGACTTCTACCACAGCTGCCGAATGCGACAGGAGCTTGTGCAGCGTGGTGGACATCGGATGCCGCCTGTACAAGGCGACATATCGTTCAGCCCTTTGCTGGTAGTAGCTGGAGAGTGCGTCGGTGTCCAGCTTGTGGAAGCAGCTGACGGCTGCTGCAGGATCGTGTTGATCCGGTTGATCAGCTGCTGTTCGACTCCGGTGCAGGCTGCGAAGTCGGCTGGTGAGCGGAAGGCGCGGCGGGCGTTGTTTCCGTCGTTGGATTTTCCACCGCTTCCCGCCCGCGACTCGTCGACTCGGAGCCCCATTCGCGTCCTGAAGGCCTCTTTTACCTCGTTCTGCCGCTGGTGGTGGTGCTCCTTGCTCTTGTTTCCGTCTGGAAGCCGGTAGCTCGGGTAGAGGAGTCAATCGAAGCACCGAATCCAACAGTGCAGCGTGCTCAGGCCATACTCCAGGTTGGTGACGGCCCGCGCGGCGACAGCTGCCAGGTCGTTGAAGCTCTTCAGCGTGAGACCACACATGCTGCAGCGCTGCGATGAGGTGATTGCCGGAAGTGACTGCATGATCCGTCAAGAATGACCAATTGCCATCAGTTATATATAATGCGACAGAAAGACATTCACAGTCATTGGTAGCTGCATCCAGTGACGTAACAAGCGCAGGGTGGGGTTAATCTGACCTACCATGAGGTAGGCCCGAGCCTGCCGGCGCCGCCACAAGCTGGGTCGAGTCATGTCAGCCGGGCCACCGCCACAAGTTCGGAGATGAATGAGCGGCGGGGTCAGGTTGTGGCAAGACAATCTTGTTCGATCCTATTCAGAAAAACACGCTGAATGCAGTTGTAGTTAATTTGTCTTGAGGCTTCTTGAGTCTCGTTTTGTTTATCTCTTTTCAAAGGACTTTTTTGAGAACGTCACATGTGCGGAGGTCCTATTTAAGCAAGCGCAATTTCCAAGTGATTCACCGAAAACGCATTATAACAACTTCAATATATTCCTCACGAGTTTCTGCATCTGTTGATACCTCATTTTCCTAAATTATTTGCCGGGAACACAACGCCTACCCGCGTTGGAAACGGGGAACGTTTTCCGCGCTACACAGCTCGTTTTGAGGAACCAGTGCGTGCGTGCCACTCTGGACAGTAATTATATCCCTAAAACGTTAAAATAGCACACAAATATACGTCTAACGATAAACTTTGGACAATTTCCTATCTATTGAGAGGCATCGTAAGTATAAATTCAGAAATCAGGTTTTTGAATAAATTCAGGCTAAGCCGGGATTCGGCCATACTGAGCGGTGGTGGCCGGCGGACGGTACGCTGTCCGTCACGGGACGGGTCCACAGCTGAGGGAGACCATCCGGCCAGCGTCGCTGGGTTACGGTGCTGAATGGTAACTGCCGGTCGGTTACCGGTCACCGGTCTCCGGTCTCCGGTCTCCGGTCTCCGGTCTCCGGTCTCCGGTCTCCGGTCTCCGGTCTCCGGTCACCGGTCACCGGTCTCCGGTCTCCGGTCTCCGGTCACCGGTCACCGGTCACCGGTCACCGGTCACCGGTCACCGGTCTCCGGTCACCGATCACCGGTCTCCGGTCACCGGTCACCGGTCGCCGGTCACCGGTCACCGGTCTCCGGTCTCCGGTCCCCGGTCTCCGGTCACCGGTCACCGGTCACCGATCACCGGTCACCGGTCACCGGTCACCGGTCACCGGTCGCCGGCCGCCGGTCACCGGTCTCCGGTCTCCGGTCACCGGTCGCCGGTCGCCGGTCGCCGGCCTCCGCCGCAGCAGGGTATGACCCGGCCCCCGCCGCCGCTGTCACCACCACCTGTCTGTTCCTGACACCGGCGCCGGCGGCTCTCAATGGCGTCCTGCAGGAGGTATACAGTACACACACACACACACACACACACACACATAGACTGCCGCCAGGTTCCGGGCCGGCTTCGGTGTCGGCGGCGGCGGCGTTTTTTTGGCGTGTCGTCCGGGGGAGCCGGCCGCCGGACAGACAGACACTGGGACTGTCGGCCTGTCGCCGGGCGGCCCATAGAAAATCCCTGGAGGCCTACATACATGTAAACAGTAGTGATGTAAATCGGAGTCCAAATTTTTGGACGTCCTAAAATTGTCCGATTCCGATTTGGACTTTGGTCGGTCAGCCACAGATATTTTGGACAATTTTCGGTCAAGGCATATAGATCACAATTCATGCATTTTCCTACCTTAAAGGGAAATAGGTCACCTTGAAAGTTGTCTTGAAATTCAACCATACCATCTTGAATCTTGACCATCTTGAGCTAAAAACTACGGATATGACTTTGGTTTGGACAACTGATGGATATATGTGGAGAAAGAAGTAAGTTTCTCTTTGTATTTCACGAGAAATCGTACGATGACAGCTGGCGTCCTGGCTCCACCCCGCTCCGCCTGACGCCAAGTAACGTCTCTGACAAGGGTCGCCGCGCCGCCCGGTCGGCTGAGCGGACATTAACGAGGCGTCGTGATCAGATACTACGTGCCAGAGAGTGTCCTACCTTCGGCGGCGAGCGTTCATATCCCGATCGCGGCCCGGAACAGCGGACATGAAACTGGGCCCATTAGCCCTGTGTCGAAATTACTTAACGTAGGGAGGTAATTCTTTCAACACAACCCATTTTTAGATCTGCTCTACAAGTCTGCTATCTCAGTCCAAAACCCATGTTAAGGGTGAACTATTCCCTTTAAAGGCCTTTACACTTTACAGGCAGTTAATTGGATGATCCTCTGTTGGTATCTAACAGAGTGTGATATGATGTGATATGATTTATGTATTTAAATGGGAAATTGAATGAAAGATGATGTGATGGTAATTCTGGACATGAAATAAAAACAGCACTAATTGTTATGTATAGGATGTTGAAAAATTGGACTATTTTCGGACTCTTGGACTCATCGGACACTTTTCGGTCAACATTGTCATATTGGATCGGACTTTGGATCGGACATGATTTGGAAAATTTCCGAATCTTACACCACTAGTATACAGTGAGCACGCGGCCGGACAGTGACAGTAGCCGAGGCGGCGGCCGGCCAGTGACAGTAGCCGAGGCGGCGGCCGGCCAGTGACAGTAGCCGAGGCGGCGGCCGGCCAGTGACAGTAGCCGAGGCGGCGGCCGGCCAGTGACAGTAGCTGAGGCGGCGGCCGGCCAGTGACAGTAGCCGAGGCGGCGGCCGGCCAGTGACAGTAGTCGAGGCGGCGGCCGGCCAGTGACAGTAGCCGAGGCGGTGGCCGGCCAGTGACAGTAGCCGAGGCGGCGGCCGGCCAGTGACTAGCCGAGGCGGCGGCATGGCCAGGGAGGGCGGCGGCCGGCAGCGGACCCATTCAGCGCTGCTGTCTGTGGTGGACGTGACCGGTATATATGGGTGACATGGCGAGGACAGGTCACTGACCCGTCGGCTACAGACCCCCACCTCACCCCGCTCCTGACCCCCACCTCACCCCTGCTGCTGACCCCCACCTCACCTCGCTCCTGTCGGCGGACAAAACCGGGCATCCCGGGTCAGCTTTATCGCGTGGGCCGCTGTCACTGAGCGGGTCGTAAGTTACGTTGCCGTTGCGATCACTGTCGGCGCTGCTGGGTGTTGAGAGGCGGCGACCCCACTACGTCGGCGGTTGTCGGTGCCTCGCATGTGGCATCCGCTCGGAAAGTCGTCTGCGCCTTCTGCCGGCGCTATGCGGGCGACAGACAATGGCCGGGCAGATGGGGACCGATGTCGATCACTGATAGAGGGCGCCGTCGCGCTGGTGACGTCACTGGGTGGCTGTCTGCCCGAGGCCAATGTCGCCCGCTGCTGCCAGATACGGAGCTTTGACCCCGGCGGGGAGGCAGAGGGGGCTGGGAGGGAGGGAGGGCAGATAGGGGAGCTGGGAGGGAGGGAGGGCAGTCAGGGGAGCTGGGAGGGAGGGATGACTGGTGGGGCGGCCCAGGGCAGGACGGCGGTCGTCACCGTGACGTGTACGAAGCCGTAACACCGCGACTCCACTGCCGCCGCCACGAACGCGGCAGACGCCGCGGCGCCTCCTAATCACCACCCGTCTCTAATGAGGGTGCGGCGCGGCGGCCAACGCGGCAGACGCCGCGGCGCCTCCTAATCACCACCCGTCTCTAATGAGGGTGCGGCGCGGCGGCCAACGCGGCAGACGCCGCGGCGCCTCCTAATCACCACCCGTCTCTAATGAGGGTGCGGCGCGGCGGCCAACGCGGCAGACGCCGCGGCGCCTCCTAATCACCACCCGTCTCTAATGAGGGTGCGGCGCGGCGGCCAACGCGGCAGACGCCGCGGCGCCTCCTAATCACCACCCGTCTCTAATGAGAGTGCGGCGCGGCGGCCAACGCGGCAGACGCCGCGGCGCCTCCTAATCACCACCCGTCTCTAATGAGGGTGCGGCGCGGCGGCCAACGCGGCAGACGCCGCGGCGCCTCCTAATCACCACCCGTCTCTAATGAGAGTGCGGCGCGGCGGCCAACGCGGCAGACGCCGCGGCGCCTCCTAATCACCACCCGTCTCTAATGAGAGTGCGGCGCGGCGGCCAACGCGGCAGACGCCGCGGCGCCTCCTAATCACCACCCGTCTCTAATGAGGGTGCGGCGCGGCGGCCAACGCGGCAGACGCCGCGGCGCCTCCTAAGCACCACCCGTATCTAATGAGGGTGCGGCGCGGCGGCCAACGCGGCAGACGCCGCGGCGCCTCCTAATCACCACCCGTCTCTAATGAGGGTGCGGCGCGGCGGCAAACGCGGCAGACGCCGCAGCGCCTCCTAATCACCACCCGTCTCTAATGAGAGTGCGGCGCGGCGGCCAACGCGGCAGACGCCGCGGCGCCTCCTAATCACCACCCGTCTCTAATGAGGGTGCGGCGCGGCGGCCAACGCGGCAGACGCCGCGGCGCCTCCTAATCACCACCCGTCTCTAATGAGGGTGCGGCGCGGCGGCCAACGCGGCAGACGCCGCGGCGCCTCCTAATCACCACCCGTCTCTAATGAGGGTGCGGCGCGGCGGCCAACGCGGCAGACGCCGCGGCGCCTCCTAATCACCACCCGTCTCTAATGAGGGTGCGGCGCGGCGGCCAACGCGGCAGACGCCGCGGCGCCTCCTAATCACCACCCGTCTCTAATGAGGGTGCGGCGCGGCGGCCGGTTTTTCTGCGTGGCGGGCCCGGCCCCACGGCACGCCGACGGGCGATCCACGTGTGTAAACAGGCGCAGTCGCTTACCGTCGTGTGCCGCCTGCCTGTTTGCCGGGCCGGCAGGGCGGCGCGCGGTGAATGGCGTGCGGTACGGACTCGGGAGGAATGTGACCGGATTGTGAGAGAGCGGATCAGGCGGCGGCCTCCCGGGCCGCAGCTCCGGAGCTCCGCCGCGTCCGTCCTGAGCGGCGGAGCCCGCGGCCTCGGGCGGCGACCGCAGCGCCGCCTGCCGCCTGCCGCCTGGCGGCCCGCCTCGCCGCCGAGCTGACTCACACAGGTAGTGGCCGCCGCGCCAGCTGAAAAAACGGCGCATGCCGCCCGTGCGAATCGTAACGGAACGGCCGCCACTGCCGCCGCCGCCGCGTCGGGGTTATAGTTCAGTGCGATAGCGCGGCGGGCGCGGGTGATTGTGAACAGCAGCGGCGGCGACGGGCGGCGGTGGAGGCGACGGTCGCGCGCGAGCCGGCAGGTCCGCTCAGTGGTGCTGCGGCGGCCGCCGGCGGTGATCGCGGCGCGCTGCTGACGGGAGGCGGCGCTCCTCCGCTGACGGTGACGTTGGTGTGGTGACGTGTGAGGCAGTGCTGGGTGTTCCGCTGTTGGGAGGAGGCTGAGTGGCGTCTGCGTGTGAACCGGAGCCTGCATCGGAGAGAGCGAGCGAGCGGTGTGATCCGGTGCTGCTGCCGTGTGACTGGCCGCGCGTGACCCGTGACCTGTGACCGGTGACGGGGCGTGACCAAAAGGCGCCGCCACGGGTCCGGCTCAGACGGGCAGCGGCGAGCCGGCGCGCCGCAGAGCCATGCCGTCGGCGCTGTCGCCGGCCGGCGGCGGCGTCGGGCCGCCGTCGCACCGCTCTGGCCGGCCTCCGCTGTACGGCAACGGCGCCGCCGTGCCGCGGTCGGCCAGCTACGGAAGCGTGGCGCAAATCAAGGTAAGCAGCAGCGGCGACGGGGACCGCCGAGCGCGGCCGGGCCGTATAAGGACGCTGGCGGAGCGGTCGCCGAGCGGACCGGCTGGGCGGCTCGTGAGTCAGCGCCGGCCGGCCGGGCGCGACGTGCCTTTGTTCGGCGGCCGGCCTGCGTGCCGCCGCCGCCGCCGCCGCCGGGCGTCGCTGCCGACACGGCCGGCTGGCGGCGCTGATGACGGCTGCGGTGGCTGCCGGTGGCTGCCAGCGCCGCCCCGCCCGGCCGACTCAGCACCGCAGCGGGGCGGTGACAGTCAGCTGGTACCGAGCTGGTCGGCCTGTCGGCACTGGACGGCCGCCGCTCCTTCCTTCACGGCCCGGGTCACGGCGGCCGGGTGACGGGTCCTTGGCTGCTGTCGCTGACGGGTTGGCTGCGAGGCTGGGGTGCCGCTGACACGGACCACCTGGCTGAGCCGGCTGTGACGCTGTGGCGCTGTGACGCGGCATCGGCAGCAGCGGGCGGCCCGGCTCGTCACGTGACGGCTGTCTGCCATCCGGCGCCGGCGAACCGCAAACAGAGAGACACTGAGTCAATACACCTGCGGCAAGGGGAGTGGAGAGGGCGGCGGGTTACCTCACGCCGGCCCTGAGCCGCGCCCGCCGACTGATACGGCCGTACGGTCAGGCGAGAGGTGTGACCTCGGCTGGGTGTTGGTAGCGGAGATGATGGCTCAGGAATGTCGGACGGCCGGTCTCCCCATGCCGAGCTAAGCGGAGCACCGGACTGACCCCCGCCACCCCCCCCCCCCCCCCCCCCGAGACCGGCAGATGTGTGTGTTGGGAGCTGTCCCCGCGTGCCGGCTGGTCGGGCCCGGGGTCACGGTCCGGCCGAGGGGGCGGCGCCTCGCGGTGACTGCTCGCCGCCGGAAGACGCGGACGGAGCGGCGGCCGCCGATAGCCGGCCAGCTGCCGGCCGCCGCCGCCGCGCCGTCGTGGCGCCACCGTCGCCGTCCGGCCAAGGTCAGCCGGCCGGGCGGGCAGGGCGACCAGGCGGCGGCGGCGCTGCCCGACCGTGTCCGGCCCGCAGATATAATGGTGACTCCGTGGCGTATGACGGAGCGGCCGGGATGCACGGGTCGCTGTCAGAGCTCTCAGAGCGGCGGGCGATGCCGCTGCGGTACACTAATGGTCTGTCAGCCCGACCGGCGGTCCTCCGCGGCACGTCCAGGTAGCGGCCACGGCGCTACTCCGGCCGTGTCGTCTGTAGGTGATGACCTGGCTGTCAGAGCTGTCAACTCCCCAGCAGCCCCGGCCAGCGGAGCCCCCGGTCGGGCGGATCGGACCGAGCCGGGGCCGGGGTCGTACGTCGTAGCCAAGTGGAGCCGGGGCCGTTTGAAAGCCGACCTTTCGGCGGACTCTGGAAACTCGCCGGCGCGTCGCCACCTCGCCGGTCCGGCTCCGCCCCGCCGTCGGTCTGATGGATGGAAAGTCCGACCTGCGGGGCCTCAGGGCGCCGGCCGGACCCGGCCTCGGTCCCGCTGCAAACCCCGGCTCCGCCCCGCCGTCCTGATGCGGGCCGCCCCTCGTGGTTGGACGGAGGGCGGTGAGAGCGGGCCGGTGGGCTGAGGCTCTGTCTGGCACGTGCCGCGTCTGCCGGGGTTCCCGGTACCGTGCTGTGGTGGAGAGGCCGGCGGCACGTGAGCGGGGGACGGAAGTGAGCGGCTGCGGCCCTCCAGAGTCGTCACAGCTCATTGAGGGTCGGCGCCCGGCGCTCAATGAGCCGGCGATCAGAGCTGCCCCCGATGAGAGCCGTCAGCCGGCCGGGTCTGTCCGGCCCGCACGTGGTCAGCCGTGGCCAGATGGGCACCGTCAGGGTGGGGTGCAGGGGCGGGCAGCAGCTGCGCCAGGGACCAGGTGGCCAGCACAGTGGGGTAAGGTGCTGACGGTTGAGTTGGCCTCGGCGGTAACGGCTGATCAACTCGATAGTTACCATTTCTAAAGCTCGGTGCGTGATCCCGACCTGGGTAGCGTAGCGACCATTCTGAAATCCCCAGCGTATGACGGAATATCAGCACACAATTCACATTAGTGTTGTAACCTGCGGCAGATATATAACCAATGGGCCACATTCGCCAACTTGGCAGCATCAGCAATATCTCTGCAAGGATCCGTCTGAAAGCAGTTGTCGCCCGGTACTTTTCCACTTTGGTTAGCGAGCCCTTCAAGTGCCAGAGTTGCTGAAATGAAAGTGAAATGACACAGAGTTGTGCTCAGCTGGTAGATATTGATCCAACTCTGTCTAATTTAGCCTTGAACCCTTATTGATGCCTATCTGCCAATCGATGTAGATTATAGAGGTCCTCGAACTCAACAAAGTCCTATTGTTGTTTTACGTCATCCAGAGAGTACTGTGCACCTGGCTATGTGCCGCTCGCAGGTCCTCTACGATGTTGCTGCTTCTCTGTCGTCCACCAGTGCGTCGCACCTTTCCAGTCTGTGCGTGTCGAACCTGATCTGACCTGACATGATCTGGCCTGTTGTGGCCTGATGACCTGATGACCTGACCTGACTTCTGTTCTCGTTCGTTGCAGGAGTCGTCGCGGACGAGACCCGACTCGGAGCCGCACATCGGCAAGTACCACCTGCTCAAGACCATCGGCAAGGGCAACTTCGCCAAGGTCAAGCTGGCCAAGCACCTGCCGACCGGCGAGGAGGTGCGTATACTCGGGGTCAGCGGGTCGGCGCCGGGCTGCGGCTGCAGATGCAGTGACCTTTAGAGCCCGGCCGCCGCCGCCGGCAGCCGACTGTGAACAGACGCTCAGTGTTCGTCTGGGACTGACCTTTGTGGGGATCTATGGCCGGATCAGAGACATCGGCCCGCTCAGCGGGGGAATCACTGCTCTCGTCTCAGGGACGCTATGTCCGTACAGACAGCCGGACGGCGGAGAGCTGCCGAGCGCGGCCCGGCTGCTGAGCAGTGTGGCCCGGCTGCTGAGCAGTGTGGCCCGGCTGCTGAGCAGTGTGGCCCGGCTGCTGAGCAGTGTGGCCCGGCTGCTGAGCAGTGTGGCCCGGCTGCTGAGCAGTGTGGCCCGGCTGCTGAGCAGTGTGGCCCGGCTGCTGAGCAGTGTGGCCCGGCTGCTGAGCAGGG
>JAXIVJ010001915.1:0-67500 GCA_036785665.1 Chirona hameri | reverse complement strand
AGCTCGCGTCGTCCCTGATGGCCTGCTGTGTGGAATACCAGATCAAATTTACCAATTATGGCGTCGGCATTGCAGAGAATATCGTGTGTCTACTTGTATATATATATATATATATATATATATATATATATATATATATATATATATATATATATATATATATATATAATGGCGTTAATAATAGGCTGCCAATGTGTGCCGTGACGCCTATGAGTTGGGTCGTGTCTGCTCGGCCGGCAGTGGAGGCCATTGGCCGCGCCGCTCGGCTCCGCTCCGGTCGGCAGACGTTCCAGGCGCCGTGAACCGCATCGAGCCGCGCCGGTTTCCACCCGCCCCTGCTCTGCCCTACCCTCCCCCACCCTGCCCTGCTGCCCCGCTCCACCATGCCCTGCTTTCCCGCTCTACCGCCGGTCTCCATCCGCCCCTGCCCTGTTCTGCCCTGCCCCACCCTGCCCTGTTCTGCCCTCCCTGCCCTGTTCTGCCCTTCCTGCCCCACCCTGCCCTGCCTGCCCTGTTCTGCCCTGCCTGCCCTGTTCTGCCCTCCTGCCCTGTTCTGCCCTCCCTGCCCCACCCTGCCCTCCCTGCCCTGTGCTGCCCTCCCTGCCCTGTTCTGCCCTCCATGCCCTGTTCTGCCCTGCCCTGCCCCACCCTGCCCTGTTCTGCCCTCCCTGCCCTGTTCTGCCCACCCTGCCCTGTTCTGTCCTCCCTGCCCTGTTCTGCCCACCCTGCCCTGTTCTGTCCGGCCCTACCCTGCCCTGTTCTGCCCTCCCTGCCCTGTTCTGCCCTCCCTGCCCCACCCTGCCCTCCCTGCACTGTTCTGCCCTCCCTGCCCTGTTCTGCCCTCCCTGCCCTGTTCTGCCCTGCCCCACCCTGCCCTGTTCTGCCCTCCCTGCCCTGTTCTGCCCTCCCTGCCCCACCCTGCCCTCCCTGCCCTCCCTGCCCTCCCTGCCCTGTTCTGCCCTCCCTGCCCTGTTCTGCCCTCCCTGCCCTGTTCTGCTCTCCCTGCCCTGTTCTGCCCTCCCTGCCCTGTTCTGCCCACCCTGCCCTGTTCTGTCCGGCCCTACCCGCTCCACCGCCGCCGCCGCCTGTGCTACTGGCTGTGCCGGTAACCGGCTGCTGCCGACTGAGCTCAGCGGCTCGTCTGTGTGCCCGTCCGTTCCCCAGCTGTCCCCCAGCTGTCCCCCACCTGTCTCTGTCTCCGCCCTGTCCCACACCTGTCTGTCTCCGCCCTGTCTCCGCCCCGTCTCCCACCTGTCTCCCACCTGTCTCCGCCCTGTCCCCCACCTGTCTCTGTCTCCGCTAGTCTCTGTGCTCGTCGCGCTGCACCTTTCTCCTCCTGTCCAATCGCCTGTCGCGCGGCCCGTCTCACCTTTCATTTGATCAACCGTCCGTCCGGCCGTCTGATTGGTGTCTCGTTCCGTTTCAGGTGGCCATTAAGATAATTGACAAGACTCAGCTGAACCCGGGCAGCCTGCAGAAGGTGAGAAGGAAGGCGAGGGTCCCGGTGGCCGTGGGGCGGGACGGGGCGGGGAGGCCTGCTCTGTCTCCGTCCCGGGCAGCCTGCAGAAGGTGAGAAGGAAGGCGAGGGTCCCGGTGGCCGTGGGGCGGGACGGGACGGGGAGGCCTGCTCTGTCTTCGTCCGGGGGAGCCTGCAGAAGGTGAGAAGGAAGGCGAGGGTCCCGGTGGCCGCGGGACGGGACGGGGAGGCCTGCTCTGTCTCCGTCCCGGGCAGCCTGCAGAAGGTGAGAAGGAAGGCGAGGGTCCCGGTGGCCGTGGGGCGGGACGGGGAGGCATGCTCTGTCTCCGTCCCGGGGAGCCTGCAGAAGGTGAGAAGGAAGGCGAGTGTCCCGGTGGCCGTGGGGCGGGACGGGGAGGCCTGCTCTGTCTCCGTCCCGGGGAGCCTTCAGAGGGTAGAGGGAGGGCGAGGGTCCCGGTGGCCGTGGGACGGGACGGGGAGGCCTGCTCTGTCACCGTCCCGGGCAGCCTTCAGAGGGTAGAGGGAGGGCGAGGGTCCCGGTGGCCGTGGGGCGGGACGGGACGGGGAGGCCTGCTTTGTCTCCGTCCCGGGCAGCCTGCAGAAGGTGAGAAGGAAGGCGAGGGTCCCGGTGGCCGTTGGGCGGGACGGGACGGGGAGGCCTGCTCTGTCTCCGTCCCGGGCAGCCTTCAGAGGGTAGAGGGAGGGCGAGGGTCCCGGTGGCCGCGGGACGGGACGGGGCGGGGAGGCCTGCTCTGTCTCCGTCCCGGGCAGCCTGCAGAAGGTGAGAAGGAAGACGAGAGTCCCGGTGGCCGCGGGACGGGACGGGGAGGCCTGCTCTGTCTCCGTCCCGGGCAGCCTGCAGAAGGTGAGAAGGAAGGCGAGGGTCCCGTTGGCCGTGGGGCGGGACGGGACGGGGAGGCCTGCTCTGTCTCCGTCCCGGGCAGCCTGCAGAAGGTGAGAAGGAATGCGAGGGTCCCGGTGGCCGTGGGGCGGGACGGGGAGGCATGCTCTGTCTCCGTCCCGGGCAGCCTTCAGAGGGTAGAGGGAGGGCGAGGGTCCCGGTGGCCGTGGGGCGGGACGGGGAGGCCTGCTCTGTCTCCGTCCCGGGGAGCCTGCAGAAGGTGAGAAGGAAGGCTCACCTTCTTCTCACCTTCTGCAGAGAAGGAAGGCGGCGGGGGCTACGGCAGGCCGACGACCGGGCGACGCTGGCTGGCCGCCCCGCCCCCGCCCCGCCCCCGCCGCTGCGTCGTTTGTCCATCAGAGCGTGACACCACAGTCTTGGTCGCCTTACCGACGGCTGGGTACAGCGCGCCGCTGGCGACTAGAGGGTGCGCTGTGACCAGCGGCTGAGCTGGGCCAGTGGGAACACGCGTGCGCTGGGCACGCTTTTTGACGACAATGCGGCATACAGAATGCCTGATTGAATGGCACTTATCTCGGAATCGGCACAGTTTTCAACAGTGGTTAGTTCTGCCCGTGATCCTGGTCATGGTTGAATGAAACATCAAGTGATGCCGCACCCTTTGCCTTGACGGCTCACTTCCATTGTTTGGCAAAGTACTGTTTGAAGTTCTGCGACTAACGACAGCTGCCATAGCAGATGTATTTGGTTTGGGAGAGGTTGGCTGTGTGCACGGTGTCATGACTCGAATTCAGCGGCAAAGCGGCACATACAATATTGACACGCCCTGTTTAGCAAAATTATTTGGCGTGAAACATTTTGCATGAGGCATCAGAAAAACTCGTTTCGTTTTCCTACGTCAGAAGTGAAATCGGACGGCATTGTCGGCGAGGAGGAAAAACTGACAAACTGGTGTAAAATTTGGCAGCTCGCGCATGACAAAATACATGTCCACTCAGCGAGTGTATTGTACAAAATACATGTCCACTCAGCGAGTGTATTGTACGACCCGGTGATTCGTTATTATAACGCCGGCCCTGTGCCGAGACGTCTCTGAGGTAGCGCCCAGCGGACTCGGCTGACCGTCCACTGGCCGAGTTTAACGGCCGAGTTGGAGGGACACGTCGTGCGCGTCCCCGATGACGTATGCGTCACCGCGCCGCGCCGCGCCGCGCCGCACTGCAGGTCAGGGCAGGGCTGGTGCCGCAGTATGCCGCTGAGAAGGGCGGGCCGGCGCCGCAGTATTGTACGTACGTAGAAGGTCGGGGCCGGAGCGCCGCAGTGTCGAGCTGTGAGGAATGACCCGCTGATGAGGCGATCGCTGGCCGCGCTCCACAGCCGCAGAAAGTCGTATCTCCGGCCGCCCCGTACAGACGGTAATCGTGGCAGAAAGCCAGATGGCCGACGGCCTAAGGGTGCTCCGGCGCTGAATGGCCGCCCTGTGAGTCGCCGATCCACGTAATGATCCGCGGAACGGAGCTGCCGAAACGGTCGCCGACAAAGGCGGTGCCTGGTGTTGATTTGCACCAGTATTGCTGGACGCCATCGCTCGATCCGTCCAGGGATATGAATTGTGCCAGCGGCGGGTACTCGGTCTGAGGAAAACGTTACAGTGGTGATTGCTTCGCATTACGTAAGGCCGCGGAAGTGGTGGCGTTTATATTACTTTGGTGTATGTGGCCGTGGCAGAGAGTGGGACCTTAGCGGCGCAGAGGATAAGGGATGTTGTGCTAGGGGCTCGGGCGGAGGACTCGCACGGGCGTGAGAGGGGAGACAGGCGGGCGCCGCGGGCGGGGTGCGGAGGGGACGGGCGCGTGGCGCCGGGAGACGGCAGTCGGAGCGCGTTACGTAACGCCGCGGAAGTTGGTGGCGTTTCTGTGGCCGTGGCAGAGAGTAGGTGGCGTTTCTGAGGCCGTGGCAGAGAGTAGGTGGCGTTTCTGAGGCCGTGGCAGAGAGTAGGTGGCGTTTCTGAGGCCGTGGCAGAGAGTAGGTGGCGTTTATGTGGCCGTGGCAGAGAGTAGGTGGCGTTTATGTGGCCGTGGCAGAGAGTAGGTGGCGTTTCTGAGGCCGTGGCAGAGAGTAGGTGGCGTTTCTGTGGCCGTGGCAGAGAGTAGGTGGCGTTTCTGTGGCCGTGGCAGAGAGTAGGTGGCGTTTCTGTGGCCGTGGCATAGAGTAGGTGGCGTTTCTGTGGCCGTGGCAGAGAGTAGGTGGCGTTTCTGTGGCCGTGGCAGAGAGTAGGTGGCGTTTCTGTGGCCGTGGCAGAGAGTAGGTGGCGTTTCTGTGGCCGTGGCAGAGAGAAGGTGGCGTTTCTGTGGCCGTGGCAGAGAGTAGGTGTCGTTTCTGTGTCCGTGGCAGAGAGTAGGTGGCGTTTCTGTGGCCGTGGCAGAGAGTAGGTGGCGTTTCTGTGGCCGTGGCAGAGAGTAGGTGGCGTTTCTGTGGCCGTGGCAGAGAGTAGGTGGCGTTTCTGAGGCCGTGGCAGAGAGTAGGTGGCGTTTCTGAGGCCGTGGCAGAGAGTAGGTGGCGTTTCTGTGGCCGTGGCAGAGAGTATGTTGCGTTTCTGTGGCCGTGGCAGAGAGTAGGTGGCGTTTCTGTGGCCGTGGCAGAGAGTAGGTGGCGTTTCTGAGGCCGTGGCAGAGAGTAGGTGGCGTTTCTGAGGCCGTGGCAGAGAGCAGGTGGCGTTTCTGTGGCCGTGGCAGAGAGTAGGTGGCGTTTCTGAGGCCGTGGCAGAGAGAAGGTTGCGTTTCTGTGGCCGTGACACGAGTAGGTGGCGCTTTTTCGGTCCAGTTCCGCTCCATTACCGCCTCTGCCATCCGTCAACAGACGGCGTCGTCAGGGAGCCACTGACGCTGCCTGGCCGACACAGACTGCCGCCACATTCACCACCGGGCCGACACAGATTGCCGCCACATTCACCACCGGGCCGACACAGACTGCCGCCACATTCACCACCTGGCCGACACAGACTGCCGCCACATTCACCACCGGGCCGACACAGACTGTCGCCACATTCACCACTGGACCGACACAGACTGCCGCCACATTCACCACCGGGCCGACACAGACTGCCGCCACATTCACCACCGGGCCGACACAGACTGCCGCCACATTCACCACCGGGCCGACACAGACTGCCGCCACATTCACCACCGGGCCGACACCGCCGCCAGAGCTGGAATAAATATCAACGAAAACCCGCCGCGCGGAGAAAGAAACTTAATTCATGCTGTGAAAAACGCACACGTGAGGTATTGCTCGAAAGCGGCCGGGAACTACAGTCGAGCGAGGGTTTTGTCTAAAAATTACAAATTGTCTAGCGATGCTTGGCGGGCGGGTATCTGCCACTCTGAATCTCCGGTCCAGTAGAGATGGCCGCCTGTGTCTGTCTGTGGCTATGGCTGTGGCTGTGGCTGTGGCTGTGGCTGTGGCTGTGGCTGAGTCTGTGACTATGTGTGTGCAACCCCCCCCCCTCCCCAATATGGCCATATATATGTGTCTGAGTGGTTGGGTTCTGTAGCTGCCGTGAGTGTCAAGCCGTAGTTTATGCATGTACGTATGTATGTATTACGGCGGCCGGCTGCTGACGCCCATGTCTCTGTTGCAGCTGTTCCCGGGAGGTCAGGATAATGAAGATGCTCGATCATCCAAACATCGGTGAGTGTCATCCTCGGGTGACTGGTGACCCGCCAGGTCCGCGGCGCTGAGGGGAGCGGTCGGCTCTCTGCCATGGTCTGCCCGTGTGACGGTGACCGGGCCGGGTCAGCGGCGCTGAGGAGCGGTCGGCTCTCTGCCGTGGTCTGCCCGTGTGACGGTGACCGGGCCAGGTCCGCGGCGCTGAGGGAGCGGGTCGGCTCTCTGCCGTGGTCTGCCCGTGTGACGGTGACCCAGGGCCCAGGTCCGCGGCGCTGAGGGAGCGGTCGGCTCTCTGCCGTGGTCTGCCCGTGCGTGACGGTGACCGGGCCAGGTCCGCGGCGCTGAGGGAGGAGCTGGTCGGCTCTCTGGCCGTGGGTCTGCCCGCTGTGACGGTGACCGGGCCGGGTCCGCGACGCTGAGGGAGCGGTCGGCTCTCTGCCGTGGTCTGCCCGTGTGACGGTGACCGGGCCGGGTCAGCGGCGCTGAGGGAGCGGTCGGCTCTCTGCCGTGGTCGGCCCGTGTGACGGTGACCGGGCGGGGTCAGCCGCTGTGAGCGGCGGCCGGTCCCCAGCCCGATTTTGCCGGCTGTCGTTCGAGCCAGCTCGTCCGATGGCCGCTCTGCTCGGTTGTCGGCGCGGACGCCGTTTGCCGGTGATTCCGCTGGCGGTCAGTCGATCGGCCGGCGCCGCAGTTGGCGTCGGCTCAGGCGGCAATCACGCCATCCCAGACGATGGCCTCCATTACAGCAGCAGCCGCCTCTCCCGGGGCAGTTCCGGCGGCAGCGGCTCGGCTGAGTCAGCTGCCTCCCGGCGCTCGGCTGGAGTCAGCCGCTCCCGGCGGCTCGGCTGGAACAGCCCGCTCCCGGCGGCTCGGCTGGAGTCAGGCGCTCCCGGCGCTCGGCTGGAGCCAGCCGCTCCCGGCGGCTCGGCTGGAGTCAGCCGCTCCCGGCGGCTCGGCTGGAGTCATCCGCGCTCCGGCGGCTCGGCTGGAGCCAGCCGCGCGGCTCGGCTGGAGTCAGCTGCTCCCGGCGGCTCGGCTGGAGTCAGCTGCTCCTGACGGCTCGGCTGGAGCCAGCCGCTCCTGCGGCTCGGCTGGAGCCCAGCCGCTCCCGGCGGCTCGGCTGGAGTCAGCTGCTCCTGACGGCTCGGCTGGAGCCAGCCGCTCCCGGCGGCTCGGCTGGAGTCAGCTGCTCCTGACGGCTCGGCTGGAGCCAGCCGCTCCCGGCGCGGCTCGGCTGGAGTCAGCTGCTCTGACGGCTCGGCTGGAGCCAGCCGCTCCTGACGGCTCGGCTGGAGCCATCCGCTCCCGGTGCTCGGCTGGAGCCATCCGCTCCCGACGGCTCGCTGGAGTCAGCCGCTCCCGTCACTGTGTTGCCGGGGGTCCCGACACTGTGTTGTGCGCCGCGGGGTCGCCCGGCAACGGTCGCCGGCCGACTACCCCGTCATCGCTGCCGGTCCGATCCTATTCCCGCTGCACCCCCCCCCCCCCCACACCCTCCCGTCCTTCGGCGCGCCGATGTCCATCCGCCGCCGACCGGCAGTCACTCTGTCCTACTTCCGACCACTACTCTTTAACAGCGTCCTGACGCAAACCCCGCCAGCGTCGACCGGTGCGCACATCAGCCGGCCGCCCGAGCCACAAAAACAACGCAGCCACTGCCGCCGCCGCCGCCGCGCCACTGCCGCGCTGCCGCCGCCGCGCCGCGCCGCGTCGAGCTCCAGGGCGCACGGCGGCACTAAATTGATCGAACGAGAGTGGAATGCACGATATCGAGAGGCGCTGGCCAGTGTCAACGCCCTCGCACTGCGCCGGCCACGCTGCGAAGCCATAGTGGTGGCCATGCCAGAAGCCTGGTCACACTGGGAGCCGCGGAGATAGGACGCGTGCGCGGCATGGCGCTCAGCCCGCTTCTGGCCCGGCCAGCCAGCCTACCGTCGACACCTTGTGCCTTTTGCACGGGGCGAGTAAGGCGCGCCAGGCTGGCCTCCGGCTCGCTCCGGAGTCGGGAATAATGCGATGTTTGGCCGTTTGTGAGCGATTTGGCCGTTTTATTGTGGCTGGCGCGGATGCAAAGCGGCCGGTCCCCGAGGAGGCGTGCGTATTGAGCGGAAGGCCGAGTCGGCAGCGGCGGCGGCTGCGGCTGCGGCTGCGGCTGTGGCTGTGGCTGTGGCTGTGTCTTCACACCACCGGCAGACGACACCGGACTGCTCCTGCCGTGATAAATGCCGACTCGGCCGGCCGGCGGCGACGGCGGCGGCGACGGAATCCAGTTTTGTACATTGGAGAGACGCCCGGCTCGGAGCGGCGGCGGTGTTTTCTGTTCGGAAACGGCGCTGCGTGACGAGTGGTCTGCGGTGGGCTGTTTTTGTCCCGAGTGGAAAATGGTGAGAGTGTTGAAATGGGCCCGGCCGTGATATATGTGTGGATTGCTTCTTCGAAGCTGTACATATGTTTGTGTCTACAGGGATATTGTGTTGAATGTGTTCGCATGCGCATAGTGGCGTTGTATTGACTGACTCGTGTTCACCTGCCCACAGTAAAGCTGTACAAGGTGAACCCAGTGACTGTTCACCTGTCCACAGTAAAGCTGTACTAGGTGAACCCAGTGACTGTTCACCTGTCCACAGTAAAGCTGTACAAGGTGAACCCAGTGACTGTTCACCTGTCCACAGTAAAGCTGTACTAGGTGAACCCAGTGACTGTTCACCTGTCCACATTAAAGCTGTACTAGGTGAACCCAGCGACTGTCCACCTGTCCACAGTAAAGCTGTACTAGGTGAACCCAGTGACTGTTCACCTGTCCACATTAAAGCTGTACTAGGTGAACCCAGTGACTGTTCACCTGTCCACAATAAAGCTGTACTAGGTGAACCCAGTGACTGTTCACCTGTCCACAGTAAAGCTGTACAAGGTGAACCCAGTGACTGTTCACCTGTCCACAGTAAAGCTGTACTAGGTGAACCCAGTGACTGTTCACCTGTCCACATTAAAGCTGTACTAGGTGAACCCAGCGACTGTCCACCTGTCCACAGTCAAGCTGTACTAGGTGAACCCAGTGACTGTTCACCTGTCCACATTAAAGCTGTACTAGGTGAACCCAGTGACTGTTCACCTGTCCACAATAAAGCTGTACTAGGTGAACCCAGTGACTGTTCACCTGTCCACAGTAAAGCTGTACTAGGTGAACCCAGTGACTGTTCACCTGTCCACAGTAAAGCTGTACTAGGTGAACCCAGTGACTGTTCACCTGTCTGTCCACAGTAAAGCTGTACTAGGTGAACCCAGTGACTGTTCACCTGTCCACATTAAAGCTGTACTAGGTGAACCCAGTGACTGTTCACCTGTCCACATTAAAGCTGTACTATGTGAACCCAGTGACTGTTCACCTGTCCACAGTAAAGCTGTACTAGGTGAACCCAGTGACTGTTCACCTGTCCACAGTAAAGCTGTACTAGGTGAACCCAGTGACTGTTCACCTGTCCACAGTAAAGCTGTACTAGGTGAACCCAGTGACTGTTCACCTGTCCACAGTAAAGCTGTACTAGGTGAACCCAGTGACTGTTCACCTGTCCACAGTAAAGCTGTACTAGGTGAACCCAGTGACTGTTCACCTGTCTGTCCACAGTAAAGCTGTACTAGGTGAACCCAGTGACTGTTCACCTGCCCACAGTAAAGCTGTACTAGGTGAACCCAGTGACTGTTCACCTGTCCACAGTAAAGCTGTACTAGGTGAACCCAGTGACTGTTCACCTGTCCACAGTAAAGCTGTACTAGGTGAACCCAGTGACTGTTCACCTGTCTGTCCACAGTAAAGCTGTACTAGGTGAACCCAGTGACTGTTCACCTGTACACAATAAAGCTGTACTAGGTGAACCCAGTGACTGTTCACCTGTCCACAGTAAAGCTGTACTAGGTGAACCCAGTGACTGTTCACCTGTCCACATTAAAGCTGTACTAGGTGAACTCAGTGACTGTTCACCTGTCCACAGTAAAGCTGTTCTAGGTGAACCCAGTGACTGTTCACCTGTCCACAGTACAGCTGTTCTAGGTGAACCCAGTGACTGTTCACCTGTCCACAGTAAAGCTGTGCTAGGTGAACCCAGTGACTGTTCACCTGTCCACAGTAAAGCTGTACTAGGTGAACCCAGTGACTGTTCACCTGTCCACAGTAAAGCTGTACTAGGGGAACCCAGTGACTGTTCACCTGTCCACAGTAAAACTGTACTAGGTGAACCCAGTGACTGTTCACCTGTCTGTCCACAGTAAAGCTGTACTAGGTGAACCCAGTGACTGTTCACCTGCCCACAGTAAAGCTGTACTAGGTGAACCCAGTGACTGTTCACCTGTCCACAGTAAAGCTGTACTAGGTGAACCCAGTGACTGTTCACCTGTCCACAGTAAAGCTGTACTAGGTGAACCCAGTGACTGTTCACCTGTCTGTCCACAGTAAAGCTGTACTAGGTGAACCCAGTGACTGTTCACCTGTACACAATAAAGCTGTACTAGGTGAACCCAGTGACTGTTCACCTGTCCACAGTAAAGCTGTACGAGGTGAACCCAGTGACTGTTCACCTGTCCACATTAAAGCTGTACTAGGTGAACTCAGTGACTGTTCACCTGTCCACAGTAAAGCTGTTCTAGGTGAACCCAGTGACTGTTCACCTGTCCACAGTACAGCTGTTCTAGGTGAACCCAGTGACTGTTCACCTGTCCACAGTAAAGCTGTGCTAGGTGAACCCAGTGACTGTTCACCTGTCCACAGTAAAGCTGTACTAGGTGAACTCAGTGACTGTTCACCTGTCCACAGTAAAGCTGTTCTAGGTGAACCCAGTGACTGTTCACCTGTCCACAGTACAGCTGTTCTAGGTGAACCCAGTGACTGTTCACCTGTCCACAGTAAAGCTGTGCTAGGTGAACCCAGTGACTGTTCACCTGTCCACAGTAAAGCTGTACTAGGTGAACCCAGTGCCGCTGTACTGACTCGTGTTGACTTGTCCACCCACAGTGAAGGTGAGCCGTTGATGTGTGCACCGTGGCCTTGTACTGACCATTGGTCCATGTCCACAGTGAAACTGTACCAGGTGATCGAGACGAAGAAGACGCTGTACCTGGTGATGGAGTACGCTGCGGGCGGCGAGGTGTTCGACTACCTCGTCTTCCACGGCCGGATGAAGGAGAAGGAGGCGCGGCTGAAGTTCCGCCAGATCGTCTCCGCCGTCCAGTACTGTCACTCGAAGAAGATCATCCACAGGGACTTGAAGGTGGGACGCTAACTGCTCGCCACGGAGCGCCGAGGCGCTGCCAACCGATGCTGTCAGCAGGGCGGCTACACGCAATATCGTCGATGGTAGAGAAGAGACACGGACTGGGCAGGGGTGGGGTGGGCAGCGGCTCACAGGATGCAGTTACCACTACTCACCACGGAGCGCCGAGGCGCTGCTAGCCGATGCTGTCAGCAGGGCGGCTACACGCAATATCGTCGATGGTAGAGAAGAGACACGGACTGGGCAGGGGTGGGGTGGGCAGCGGCTCACAGGATGGAGTTGGGAACATTTACTGAGTAATCCTTCCACACGGCTCAGACAGAGTGCACGGCCGGCCGGTCTTTGTGCCGGTGACGTCAGGCAGATTGTCGGCGGGGTTTGTTGGGAGGCAGCGGCGCGGACAGCTGAGTCGCCGTGACGTCACGACACGGCGGACCCGGCGGCACGCGAGGGGCCGCCGTCGCCGGGCAGGCAGGCAGGGAGGGAGGGCGCCGGCCTGAGGTCGTCCGGTCTGAGTGCGCCGAGACACTGGGTGTCAGCCGCCAGCCGGGGCGGCAATGGGATACTGACGATGTGGAGCGGACGTCGAGTAATGTGGAGCAGCGCTCCGTGGATAGCGCCGAGGGGTGGAACGTGCCGCGTAGGGGCGGACGAGGCGGACACGCTCACTGGCACGCAGGGCAGCGAGATAATCCCTGCGACGGATACCGGCCTCGGGGCCGACGAGTCACGTCAGCGGCGGAGGATATGGAGCCGCCCTGAGGCTCGCTGAGTGTATGCTGCGGTCCGGCCAGCCTGAGGCGGGAACTGACGAGCTGGCTGCGCGCCGCAGTCGGCCGGGCCTGATCTGTGTGTGCCATGGTCGGCCGCGCGGCCGCATGTTATCTGCGGCGCCTCAAGGCTGGCCGGCGGTTAGCCGCTATCGTACCTCCGCCGAACGCGGCCACTCGAGCAGTCGCCGCCGCGCGCAGGGCAGATTGCGCCGCGCTCGGCGACTCGGAGATGCGGCGGCCGATTTCGGCCCTAATGCAGGTGTAAGCGCACAGTACTCGGCACGGTTCGCAGAACGGCCGGTACAGAGTCGGCCGGTACTAAGCCGGCCCTCAAAGGCCCTCACTTTCGCCACCCCGTCTCGGTGGAAACCTGTCTATGGAGCCCCACCGGACTGAAGGGGCATCATGGTCGAAGGCGAAAGCCGTTGTGAAGGCAGAGGGTTTTGGTGGCCGTTTTATTCCGACCTTTACAAAGGTGGATGATGGCCTGCTCCGAGCATCTGATGATGGCCTGCTCCGAGGATCTGCTTTGTCCGTCGCCTTCCCGCGCCGTCCTGTGCGTCGGTATCGGCGAGAACGGACCCGTCGCTCCATACGCCCTCCCGGGAGCCATATACCTCCAAGATAGGCAATCTGTGCGGGGAGACGGGCCCGGCAGCGACGGGGGCGGTGCCCGGTACGGTGCTGGTCCAGGCCGGACTTGGTCGGTCCGCCCCCCGCCCGCCGCCGCTGCGTCGTCCCCCGCTGGCTGATGTCCCTGTCGGCCCGGCTGACTGGCCGTCAGCTGATCGCAGCTCCCGCAGCGTTGTGGCACCCAGAGTCGCCCCGACCTGCAAAGTAACCTGGCCGCGCCCGGCGGCCGACAGAGCAGCGGCCACCGCTGGAGAGCCGGCGATGCGTGACGTGACTGACGGCGGCGTCTTGACCCCGCCTCTGACCTCCGCCTCTGACCTCCGCCGGGGGAATACCCGCCGCTGACCTTGAGACAGCAGCTGAGCGGCTCAGGAGAGCTCCCCGGTCACCGGCCGTGACCCGGCCGCTGACCTTTGGACGGTGTGGATCGCCCCCGGCAACAGGGCGTGTTGCGTGGGGCTTGTCACGCATCGTCGCAGCTTGGGCCGGCAGGCAGGCTGCTGTTGGTTAAGAGATGGAAAATCGATCAAACTTGACACGATTACAAACCTGAATTCGTGCTATCAAAAACAACACATCGAAAGTTTTGTGAAAGCCCTCGAACCTGGAGTCCTCAGAGGCTTTCTATAAGTAAATATTGTATATGCGCTCTTTTCCGAACACTTTTGAAGTTGTGTGGCCGTGTATCAAGTTTGCATCTTCTTTTTGCACCGATGCAGTGTGGATTGTGTCGATGTTAGGTGTGGGCCGAGGGAGCTGGGAGAGGCGCGGCCGAGGGAGCGGGGAGGCGCGGCCGAGGAAGCTGGGAGGCGCGGCCGAGGGAGCTAGGAGGCGCGGCCGAGGGAGCTGGGAGACGCGGCCGAGGGAGCTGGGAGGCGCGGCCGAGGGAGCTGGGAAGCGCGGCCGAGGGAGCTGGGAGGCGCGACCGAGGGAGCTAGGAGGCGCGGCCGAGGGAGCTGGGAGGCGCGGCCGAGGGAGCTGGTAGGCGCGGCCGAGGGAGCTGGGAGACGCGGCCGAGGGAGCTGGGAGGCGCGGCCGAGGGAGCTGGGAGGCGCGGCCGAGGGAGCTGGGAGGCGCGACCGAGGGAGCTAGGAGGC
Organism: Chirona hameri; assembly: GCA_036785665.1. Taxonomy (NCBI): domain Eukaryota; kingdom Metazoa; phylum Arthropoda; class Thecostraca; order Balanomorpha; family Balanidae; genus Chirona; species Chirona hameri. The sequence continues at coordinate 53,725 of JAXIVJ010001915.1, read as the reverse complement.
GCGGCCGAGGGAGCTGGGAGGCGCGGCCGAGGGAGCTGGTAGGCGCGGCCGAGGGAGCTGGGAGGCGCGGCCGAGGGAGCTTGAAGGCGCGGCCGAGGGAGCTGGGAGGCGCGGCCGAGGGAGCTGGGAGGCGCGGCCGAGGGAGCTGGGAGGCGCGGCCGAGGGAGCTGGGAGGCGCGGCCGAGGGAGCGGGGAGGCGCGGCTGAGGGAGCCGGCTCACCTGGTATCCGCCCGTGTCACGCTGCTGGTATCCGAACCGTAGCCGAACTTCAATCCATTTTCATCAAGGGAAATATTATTCAAAGTATCGATTACCGCACCGTTTTGGAAAGCTCTCGCAAGGAGCAATGGGAAAAACACGGTGGCCGTTGTATCGGAGATATTTGTTACATTTCGGTCCACCCTAGGGAGACTATCAAGTGGCACACCGTGCCTTCACGGTGCCAGTGTAGCAGTTGGTGTATTGGGACATCGGCCTTCAGTTTGTATGGCCATTGTTGACTCGCTCCATCGTGCTGTCATTTCATTGTTCAGCGGTATGAACCATTGTTCTAATTTGCGACGTTAGTTCGATAAAGGTCCAAGTAAGAAATACCTAGCTTTGGATAATCTGATGTTTATCTAGCATTGTTTCATGTCGTGGTCCTTGTAACGCTGCGAAGGTCATCGTTTGCGTGTGCGATCGCTGTGTATCAACTACCCTGACTGCGAAAGCTGACCTCGAACCTTCTCTGTTTCAGGCTGAAAACCTGTTGCTAGACGGTCAAATGAATATCAAAATAGCCGATTTCGGCTTTAGTAACGAATTTACTCCTGGCAGCAAACTCGACACGTTCTGTGGCAGCCCGCCGTACGCTGCGCCCGAGCTCTTCCAAGGTAAGGCTGATCCCGAACACAGACGCCTTGAAGGAACGCAAACATGAACCCTTCGACCAGGAAGGCCACCCGAAGCTGAGGTCTTTCAAGATCGGTCACCCGCGCCCGAGATCCCACAATGCCGGCCGAACCCTTTGATCATACATCTGATGGCGCCCGACCTGTTTCAAAGTTGTCCGGGCCTGGCTCTTGCCCTGCTGGTTGGCGCGGTTGGCCTCGCTTGTGACCGGTGTCACAGCCGGTCCGCGCTGAGAGTGAGAGGCGTCGTGTCTGAGAGCAGAGCTGTATGGTCCGAGAGTGCTGTCACAACCAGAGCTCCTCAATATCGCAGCCGCGCCACTGCGCACGCCGTCACTGCAAATATGCATGTGATTTCCAAAGTCTGCAGATGAACTCGGGCGTTAATGGCTGGCGGATAACTGATCGGTCCGCTCTCGGCTAGAGCCGACTGAAGTTGCCGACTGAGTGGTCCGGGCGGCCGTTGTCGTTAGTGTATCCTTCTGTGGAACTGCTGCTGCTGCTCCGGGCCGTCTGACTGATGTGTCGGACGGTTCGGAGCCGGCCCGGCCGCCCGGCCGCCGCCGCCGCCTCTGCCGCCTGATCAGTCATGCAGGATTTATAGGAGCGGTCTGAACGGGCTGCCGGGAGGCCAGAGCCGCTGGGCGGTGCTGAGCAGTGCTGAGCAGTGCTGATCAGTGCTGAGCGGTGCTGGGCAGTGCTGATCAGTGGTTATCAGTCCTGAGCAGTGCTGAGCAGTGCTGAGCAGTGCTGAGCAGTGCTGAGCAGTGCTGAGCAGTGCTGAGCAGTGCTGAGCAGTGCTGAGCAGTGATGAGCAGTGCTGAGCAGTGCTGAGCAGTGCTGAGCAGTGCTGAGCAGTGCTGAGCAGTGCTGAGCAGTGCTGAGCAGTGCTGAGCAGTGCTGAGCAGTGCTGAGCAGTGCTGAGCAGTGCTGAGCAGTGCTGAGCAGTGCTGAGCAGTGCTGAGCAGTGCTGAGCAGTGCTGAGCAGTGCTGAGCAGTGCTGAGCAGTGCTGAGCAGTGCTGAGCAGTGCTGAGCAGTGCTGAGCAGTGCTGAGCAGTGCTGAGCAGTGCTGAGCAGTGCTGAGCAGTGCTGAGCAGTGCTGAGCAGTGCTGAGCAGTGCTGAGCAGTGCTGAGCAGTGCTGAGCAGTGCTGAGCAGTGCTGAGCAGTGCTGAGCAGTGCTGAGCAGTGCTGAGCAGTGCTGAGCAGTGCTGAGCAGTGCTGAGCAGTGCTGAGCAGTGCTGAGCAGTGCTGAGCAGTGCTGAGCAGTGCTGAGCAGTGCTGAGCAGTGCTGAGCAGTGCTGAGCAGTGCTGAGCAGTGCTGAGCAGTGCTGAGCAGTGCTGAGCAGTGCTGAGCAGTACTGAGCAGTGCTGAGCAGTGCTGAGCAGTGCTGAGCAGTGCTGAGCAGTGCTGAGCAGTGCTGAGCAGTGCTGAGCAGTGCTGGGCAGTGCTGGGCGGTGCTGGGCGGTGCTGGGCGGTGCTGAACAGTGCGGGGCCGGCCGGGTGGTGTGTGTGGTGTCGCTCCGCCGCCCCTACTATCCTCCACAGCAGCTCCGTATCAGACACGGCCGTCAGTGACGCTGTGACGTCATCACACACGACTCACGGATGCAAACATGTCTCCAAAAACAGGAACCGTCACCGCCACCGCTCATAAATGAGTGGGCACCGGCAGCAAGCCCGGCCACATGTGGCAGCACCCGCCAGGCCCGGCAGCCAGCGATATGTATGTCTACTTCATTATACATTCAACAATATGTTAACCCCGAACTTGTGCTGAGCCCGGCATGAGGCCGGCAATCCTGAGTTCAGACACAGCTTCAGGCCCAATTTGGGCCCGGCGCCGGCTCCGGGGTCCTGAAATTTGCATCCCTAATGTGAACTCACATTTCCGCCTGTCAGGCGGTATACTGTCCTTAGAAAGGTCACTTGACGGTCGATTGCATGAACAGATTTGAGGGGGAATGCGCAATGGAGATCCGGTATATGCGGCTCATCGTGCTAATAGGACAAACAATAGTGCAATCTGAGGGGTTGAAGAGTTCAAGAACTTAACGTTGACTCTTGAGATGGATGAGTGACGTGCTTCAGTTAAGCCAAGGCCATTGTTTCTGTGGCAAAGTCAGGTCAAAATGAAATAAATGCCTACGACCAATCGGCCAAGGCCTTTGAGAACATCTTTTCTGCGGGTGTTGTGCTATTGTACACTGTCGTGTGCCAGCGTGTTATCTCCTCGGTCGGGAGAGGATGTGACTGGTGGGGGCGGGGCAGGCCCGGTGGTCGGTCGGTCGATGCCGCCGGCCGTAAACGGCCCGTCCAAACAGCTCATCTGCGGCGCTGCGCTGCCCCGTGATGGCAGGCCGGAGGGCCGACTCGGACCGCCGGGCCGGACAGCACGGCCCGTCCAAACAGCTCATCTGCGGCGCTGCGCTGCCCCGTGATGGCAGGCCGGAGGGTCGACTCGGACCGCCGGGCCGGACAGCACGGCCCGTCCAAACAGCTCATCTGCGGCGCTGCACTGCCCCGTGATGGCAGGCCGGAGGGCCGACTCGGACCACCGGGCCGGACAGCACGGCCCGTCCAAACAGCTCATCTGCGGCGCTGCGCTGCCCCGTGATGGCAGGCCGGAGGGTCGACTCGGACCGCCGGGCCGGACAGCACGGTCCGTCCAAACAGCTCATCTGCGGCGCTGCACTGCCCCGTGATGGCAGGCCGGAGGGTCGACTCGGACCGCCGGGCCGGACAGCACGGCCCGTCCAAACAGCTCATCTGCGGCGCTGCGTTGCCCCGTGATGGCAGGCCGGAAGGCCGACTCGGACCGCCGGGCCCCGCAGCACCGCTGGCCGGCCAGCCGACCTGAAAGAAGCTCAACCTTGCCCGCTGCGGAGAAGCTACGAATAAGACTGAAGCCGGACAAGTGGTGACGGTCGCCGCTTTTTCCTCCGATGCTTCAGAGACAAGCCGGAGTGAATATTATTTTATAAAAAAAAAACAGGACGCTGGGTGTGATTGTAATATTGGCTAGCAATAGTTGCCATCCAATGTGTGAAGATATATGCTTTGATGGCTAGAGAGTCGGAGCCTGTGCCGCTGAAGGTTCGGCCCGGCGGTCGGGTGACTCTACTCGGCACGTATCGTGTCGCCGGAGCCCAGTCCAGGGCGGCGTCTGTCGTGTCTCCGGAGCCCAGTCCAGGACGTCTGTCGTGTCTCTGCAGCTCAGTCCAGGACGGAGTCTGTCGTGTCTGCAGCTCAGTCCAGGGCGTCTGTCGTGTCGCCGGAGCCCAGTCCAGGGCGGCGTCTGTCGTGTCTCCGGAGCCCAGTCCAGGACGTCTGTCGTGTCTCTGCAGCTCAGTCCAGGACGGAGTCTGTCGTGTCTGCAGCTCAGTCCAGGGCGTCTGTCGTGTCTCTGCAGCTCAGTCCAGGGCGGCGTCTGTCGTGTCTCTACAGCTCAGTCCAGGGCGTCTGTCGTGTCTCTGCAGCTCAGTCCAGGGCGGAGTCTGTCGTGTCTGCAGCTCAGTCCAGGGCGTCTGTCGTGTCTCTGCAGCCCAGTCCAGGGCGGCGTCTGTCGTGTCTCTGCAGCTCAGTCCAGGGCGTCTGTCGTGTCTCTGCAGCTCAGTCCAGGGCGGCGTCTGTCGTGTCTCTGCAGCTCAGTCCAGGGCGTCTGTCGTGTCTCTGCAGCTCAGTCCAGGGCGGCGTCTGTCGTGTCTCTGCAGCTCAGTCCAGGACGTCTGTCGTGTCTCTGTAGCTCAGTCCAGGGCGGCGTCTGTCGTGTCTCTGCAGCTCAGTCCAGGGCGTCTGTCGTGTCTCTGCAGCTCAGTCCAGGGCGTCTGTCGTGTCTCTGCAGCTCAGTCCAGGACGTCTGTCGTGTCTCTGCAGCTCAGTCCAGGGCGGAGTCTGTCGTGTCTGCAGCTCAGTCCAGGGCGTCTGTCGTGTCTCTGCAGCTCAGTCCAGGGCGTCTGTCGTGTCTCTGCAGCTCAGTCCAGGGCGGAGTCTGTCGTGTCTGCAGCTCAGTCCAGGGCGTCTGTCGTGTCTCTGCAGCTCAGTCCAGGGCGGAGTCTGTCGTGTCTCTGCAGCTCAGTCCAGGGCGTCTGTCGTGTCTCTGCAGCTCAGTCTGTCGTGTCTCTGCAGCTCAGTCCAGGACGGCGTCTGTCGTGTCTCTGCAGCTCAGTCCAGGACGGCGCGTGTCGTGACCTTTAAAGAGCAGTCGTGTAGCGTGTCGTCTCACTGGCCGGACGTTTGTAACTTGGCACACACCGGCCGCATGCAATCGAGGGCCCTATCCAGACAGTGTCGGAAGTGATGGGGGTTGGAGGAGTGTCCTCGGCTGGGGAGCTGGACAGGATTGACGGGGAGAGGGGGGGGGGGGGGGGGCTGGTGTGGTGTGGTGTATTGTCGGTACCGGCCGGTGGTTGGTGGGATGCCCTCAGCTGGGTAGGTGGTCGACCAGCTGCTCGCGTCGCCTTTGCTTCGCGAATGCGCAATGTGCAATCGCAGTGCGGATGTGGCCATAAGAGCAGATACATAGTGTTAGTTAATGGATATTCTGCAGATGGCGGTGTTTTCGGTAGGGCCATCCATCAGCGGCTCAGTCGCTGGCACGGGCCGTCCGGCGTCCCCCCCCCCCCGCACCCACCCTCTTCCCCCGCCGCAGCGTCTGCGTGCCGTCCCGCCTCTCCCACTCTCCGTCAGCGCCGGGGCCGCCGCGACTGTATCCAGACGCCGGGTGTCGGCTGACCCCCGCTACTCCGGTCAAGGTCTGTCGGCCGACTGGGCTGCGTCAGCTGACTGTATCCAGTCGCCGAGTGTCGGCTGACCCCCGCTGCTCCGGTCAAGGTCTGTCGGCCGACTGGGCTGCGTCAGCTGACTGTATCCAGTCGCCGGGTGTCGGCTGACCCCCGCTGCTCCGGTCAAGGTCTGTCGGCCGACTGGGCTGCGTCAGCTGACTGTATCCAGTCGCCGGGTGTCGGCTGACCCCCGCTGCTCCGGTCAAGGTATGTCGGCCGACTGGGCTGCGTCGGCTAGGGACCTGATCCCAGCCCGACGCCAGGGGGGGGGGGGGGGCAGGGGCAACCTCCCCATCCCACGCTCGACGGGGGCGGCAATACAAATTAGCCCCTCCCCCCAAATTCACTGAAACTGGCGATGAAAAATGGGTACCGACTGCGAAAAATAACTTTTTGCGACCCCAAAAAAATCGTTATTTTTTCCCTCGTTCGTGTTTCCTCTATTTTGTAGCATTTTGGTAGCAGGAGGGAAAGTGGCGCGTGCATATTTGGAAATGTCTAATACAAAATCCAGACCCATCATACTTAACCCTATTTGTAACAGGCTCCTGGCTACCCCTATTTGTAACAGGGGGGGGGGGCGGATTCCGCCCCCCCCCCGGAGATCTCGAGATCTACCCGTCCGATTTTCAAAAATGAAACGGTGTTTGGTTCCCCTCAACACGATCTACATTTCTAAACAATACAAAAATCTACATGTTGGATAGGGGGGCAACAGGGGGGCAAAAACGACAAATTTTAGTGGTATTTTTTATCCAACATAGCTTTCATGTTTATCGACCGATTTTAACACAACCAATAGGAATCGATAAAGATTGAATTGGAAATTGATATATAACGGTGACGTTTGAAAATGCCAAAATCATAGGCGTGTGCAGGTCACTCAATATGGGGGTGAAATAAATGGGTAATAAAACCATTTTTTGATGTGTTTTTTTTTAAAATAAATGAAATGGTATGTGATTGTGACATTAGACAAAACAGTTATAAATCATATTTGTTGCCATAGGCGGTACCAGGTTAGTGAAAAAGGGAGGTCAAATTGGAAAACATATTAACCGCAGACAAGTTGCTACCCAGCACTATAAATATGTTACTGATCGTAGATAGTTCCTTTTTGCATGTTGTACTTCATCATAGGCGCATCCAGGATCCAAACTAGGGCGGCGCAAGACCTTTTGATAAGTATATTATCCGCTATTATGATACTAACTAGTCAACAGTGACTATTTCACTTACAACTTCAATTAAAATTGCTTACCCCCTTTTTACCCTACCTGGACTCGCTATTATCTTATAATCGTTCGAAGAGTAGCCTGTGGTGCGTGTTTCATCCGAAAACTGCAGTATGTTATGTCATTGTACGTCCATGCCTCTTAGTTCCCTTGCAATAATATGACCCCCTTTTTCCATTCCTGAGCGCGCCTCTGCAAAAAATGACTTTATTCCCTTTTCTGGCCTCATATGTGCATATATCATTATAATCTAAACGTCTATTGCGCCGTTATCGCTGGCATATCGTCATCACCATGTCAGTCACCCCCTTTTCATGTGCCTGAACACGCCCCTGAAACTCTATATGTAATAAATTATGCAAATAATGGAAGCAGAAGCTATATTTTACATCTTGATAGCTATAAATGTCCCTTACATCGCTCTATTGGCTTCCCGCCAAGCATTGAATACTTCCTGGAAACCCCCCCCCCCTTTTTCAAGCCCCTGAAACCGCCTCTGCCATGCAATTTTTATGATATTTCAATAACATCAACTAATTTGCACTTGTTGCAATCACCGTAAACCGATGCAACTCCTTCATACTTGAGGCAGTTAGGAAGAAACCGTGAAGATCGCATTTCCGTATTATCGCCAAATGTCGCCTCCGAACCCACCCAAAACTGTGCCCTGGAACCGCCTATGTTCAGGTTAAGAACTCAAAATTTTAACTCCAAATGCGGTATTCAATTCTATGAAAAGTCCCAAAATTGCATGGGCCTGGTCCCAGCCGTTCTGGAGATATCTGCGAAAAACAAGAGAACAAAACAAGATCAAGAAAAACAAAACAAAAAACAAGAAAAACTTAACCCCTGTTACAAATAGGGTTAAGTAGCCATAAGTCAGACAAAACTAAAGATATTGCTTTGAAATTCGGTTTGGGTATTGTCTATACTTCGTTCTCCAATATATATTCCTGTTTTTAAATATGTTTGAAATTTTTTTTATTCTGTGGATTTTTGTTCTCCAATTTTTTCTTCTTCATAAAATCATATAAAATATCAAATCATATGAAAAAGCCGGAATACTTATTGGAGAACCAAGTTTGATGATGCCCAAACCAAATGTCAAAGCAATATCTTGATTGTTGACTGACTTGTGGCTCCCTAAGCAGTGGCGCACACAGTGGGGGCATTAGGGGCAAATGCCCCCCACAGGAACATGGCGGGCATTCAATACAAGGATGTCCCCCGCCCCGCGTGTTCCTGCATTGGCTGTAAGAAGTGATCATCAGGAAGAAGACTTGTCAATGATTCATATTTGTCATGAGTCGATTCACAGTGATTCACGGACCATAATGAATTATTCAATCATGATTCAATCACTCAACATTACCATAATGAATGATTCAGTCATGATTCAATCACTCAACATTACCATAATGAATTATTCAATCTTGATTCAATCACTCAACATTAAAGGGAAGTGTCGACTCCTTTGTCTAACTCCTTTGATTTTGAATGTGCGACCCTAAGATTTTATGGGCGTGATAGGGAGGTCATGCTCTACCTGTGTGCCAATTTGCATGCACATCAGAATAGTCTGCTGTTTGACCTTAAACATATGACCTGCTCTAAATCCTTTGATTTTGAATGTGCGACTCTTAAGATTTTACCAGAATGATCACTAGGTCGTGATCTATCTGTGTACCAATTTTGAAGCCAATCCAAATAGTCTGCGAATGTTTTTCCGAATGTGAATGTGAATGTGAGCCAATTGGACACGCGTGCTGTTTATTTTGATTATAAAATGATATTTATAATATTTATTATAATTGCAAATTCCAAGTTCCAAAAGCATTAATGACTTTACGTTTCACTTCTTTTTTTAAAGCGAATAGAACATTTATTTTGATTTTGCATTAGGTATTTTTTTAAATGAAGTATGATGTGGAATAAAGCGGCGCCGATGCGACAGTGATATTTGGTACATGCGGAGGTCATGCAAATGTTTGTTTATGATTTAGTTTTTTATATGGTATAGAAATGAGGAAAAGGTGGGTACCTTTTGATTTTTTTTTCGTGTGAAAAAGGTGTGCGTGTACTGTGTGGTTTATGAACCAAAGTATGAGTTAGTTACCTTTTCTAAGTATTTAGGTACCTACCCCTAACCCTACCAGTTCCAAGGTATTCACCTAGTTGGGGCTGATTGAACAGTGGCTTTGTGCCCACTGGAGTTGACACAACGCCTCGCTTTCTTTACGAATAGATGAATTACAGGCTACAGCTCAGGACACAGAGCTCATATAATTGGCCAAAAGTGCCTGGTTTGTCCACAGGGCACAGATGAATGCTGGGCCGCTGGCATATTTTGTGGACAGTTTATGCTGTTCGACCAAAAAAGAATGATTCTTTGAGCAAAGAATGATTCAATCAGCCTATTTTCTCTGTATGAATGATTCAATCAGTGACTCACAACATGTTTGCACATGAGGTGAATCGATTCATGGTCATTCATTTGAAATAAGAATGATTCAATCAAAAGTAGTCGATTCACATTGAATCGTTGACAAGTCTGTCAGGAAGGAAAACAATTACCCCGTTCAATGGCTGTCGCTATGAGAACCCGACCCCCCCCCCCCCCCCCCGCGCCCCGCTCAATGATTTTTCGGCGCTGACAACGCCCCCCCCCCCCCCGGTCAACAACTTTTCGCTGATGAAGCGGAGCGAAATTTTAGTCCCCCCCCCCTCCCATTCTCGAACCCTAGATCCGCCAGTGGATGTCTCAGTACAACAGTTGTGTCTGTTTTGCATTATTTTCCAAACAGAATATCATCTGCATAGCAGTCGATCCACTGTAGTCGAGTTACCAAGCGCCATTACTGTCTGCAGCCAGCTGTGGGCTGTGGCCGGGTTCAGCGCGGTCGGCCGACCGTGACGGTGGGTCATGTCCTGCTCCGACACCACACTTTGTCTAGCGGCCGGCGGCGTCCTCTGTCTGGGCACTGCAGCCGTGGTGTCGGCATTGGGCCTGTTCCCGTGACGCCTCTAACCTCCTCCAAGTTGCTCCAACTTGCAACTGCCCTATCCTATTACACAGACAGGTGCAAATTGGAACAGCTTGGAGGAGGTTAGAGGGGGTTAGAGGCGCCACTGGAACAGGCCCACTCCGTCACAGTGAGGAGGCCCGCTGTTGTCTGTCCGGCTGATCGCAGCAGCAGCAGCCGTGTGGTGTCCCGATAACCCTGATGTAACCATCAGTAGCAGTGTGATACGGCGGGGCATCTCGGCTGTCCCCGGAGCCCGGTGAACGGAGCAGTCTCCCCGTGACTATCGGCCTTCCCGTGCCTCCCACGGAGCCCGGTGAACGGGGCAGTCTCCCCGTGACTGGAGCAGTCTCCCCGTGACTATCGGCCTTCCCGTGCCTCCCACGGAGCCCGGTGAACGGAGCAGTCTCCCCGTGACTGGAGCAGTCTCCCGTGACTGGAGCAGTCTCCCCGTGACTATCGGACTTCCCGTGCCTCACACGGTGCCCGGTGAACGGAGCAGTCTCCCCGGGACTATCGGCCTTCCCGTGCCTCCCACGGAGCCCGGTGAACGGAGCAGTCTCCCCGGGACTATCGGCCTTCCCGTGCCTCCCACGGAGCCCGGTGAACGGAGCAGTCTCCCCGTGACTGGAGCAGTCTCCCCGTGACTATCGGCCTTCTCGTGCCTCCCACGGTGCCCGGTGAACGGAGCAGTCTCCCCGGGACTATCGGCCTTCCCGTGCCTCCCACGGAGCCCGGTGAACGGAGCAGTCTCCCCGTGACTGGAGCAGTCTCCCCGTGACTATCGGCCTTCCCGTGCCTCACACGGTGCCCGGTGAACGGAGCAGTCTCCCCTGGACTATCGGCCTTCCCGTGCCTCCCACGGTGCCCGGTGAACGGAGCAGTCTCCCCGTGACTGGAGCAGTCTCCCCGTGACTATCAGCCTTCCCGTGCCTCCCACGGTGCCCGGTGAACGGAGCAGTCTCCCCGTGACTGGAGCAGTCTCCCCGTGACTATCGGACTTCCCGTGCCTCACACGGTGGCAGCAGCGCGACACATCACACGTGACCGCGCCGCCGGCGACCACGGCGCCGCTGCAGCGCGCTGGGCCGCCCGCCTGTGGTGCTCTCCCGCGCCCGCCCTGCCACCTGCCGGCAGCGGAGTGAACCACTGTCTGCCGCGCCCGCCCTGCCACCTGCCGGCAGCGGAGTGAACCACTGTCTTCCGCGCCCGCCCTGCCACCGGTGCCGCGCCCGCCCTGTCACCTGCCGGCAGCGGAGTGAACCCCTGTCTGCCGCGCCCGCCCTGTCACCTGCCGGCAGCGGAGTGAACCACTGTCTGCCGCGCCCGCCCTGCCACCTGCCGGCAGCGGAGTGAACCACTATCTACCGCGCCCGCCCTGCCGCCTGCCGGCAGTGGAGTGAACCACTGTCTGCCGCGCCCGCCCTGCCACCTGCCGGCAGCGGAGTGAACCCCTGTCTGCCGCGCCCGCCCTGCCACCTGCCGGCAGTGGAGTGAACCACTGTCTGCCGCGCCCACCCTGCCACCTGCCGGCAGCGGAGTGAACCACTATCTACCGCGCCCGCCCTGCCACCTGCCGGCAGCTGGCGGGCAGCTGGCCGACTTCGGTTGCCCCGGGTTGTAGACGTAGTCTATGCTATTGTGTTCCGTAATGACAGGATGGTTCTGTTCCTTCCTGCTGACTGAACGGTATGGGCCGGTCCTGCCGGGGTTTGTATCAGGCCGGCCGGGCTGGACACCAGCACGGCTCTGACGACTGAGCGACGGTCAGCAGGGGCTGATTGACTTCGCCAATGCCGTGTGCGGCGGTACCGAGTCCACCGCGCGGTGTGTGCGGCGGTACCGAGTCCCCCGCCGTGTGTGCGGCAGTACCGAGTCCCCCGCGCCGTGTGTGCGGCGGTACCGAGTCCCCCGCCGTGTGTGCAGCGGTACCGAGGTCCCCCGCCGTGTGTGCGGCGGTACCGAGTCCACCGCGCGGTGTGTGCGGCGGTACCGAGTCCCCCGCCGTGTGTGCAGCGGTACCGAGGTCCCCCGCCGTGTGTGCGGCAGTACCGAGTCCCCCGCCGTGTGTGCGGCGGTACCGAGTCCCCCGTGCGCCGTGTTCCCGGCGGTGCACCGCGGTGTGGCTTCTGAGAGGGGATTTGACCGGCTTCCTGCGGCCTGCCGGGGCTCGCCGGGGGTCGGTACCGCCACCCGGCAGAGGACGACGCAGCAGCGTGCGGGATTTCCGGGGCAGTTCAGAGGGATTTGCCCGGATTGTCTTGGGAATTCGGCCGCCAACAGAGACTGTCTGAGGGGGAGGGAGGAGCTGCCTGTATACAGCACTGCTGCCTGGATACGGAGCCGTTAGCTGCGCTGTGGGCGGAGGATGGATGCCGGAGCGGACCCTGACGAGTTCCGGCCCTCTTGCCCGACACCGAGCCGGCGGCTTCCGATTATATATATATATATATATATATATATATATATATATATATATATATATATATATATATATATATATATATATATATATATATATATATATATATATATATATATATATATATATATATATATATATATATATATATATATATATATATATATATATATATATATATATATATATATATAATATATGTGTATGTGTATGTGTATGTGTATGTGTATGTGTATGTGTATGTGTATGTGTATGTGTATGTGTATGTGTATGTGTATGTGTATGTGTATGTGTATGTGTATGTGTATGTGTATGTGTATGTGTATGTGTATGTGTATGTGTATGTGTATGTGTATGTGTATGTGTATGTGTATGTGTATGTGTATGTGTATGTGTATGTGTATGTGTATGTGTATGTGTATGTGTATGTGTATGTGTATGTGTATGTGTATGTGTATGTGTATGTGTATGTGTATGTGTATGTGTATGTGTATGTGTATGTGTATGTGTATGTGTATGTGTATGTGTATGTGTATGTGTATGTGTATGTGTATGTGTATGTGTGTGTATGTGTGTGTGTATGTGTGTGTGTGTGTGTGTGTGTGTGTGTGTGTGTGTGTGTGTGTGTGTGTGTGTGTGTGTGTGTGTGTGTGTGTGTGTGTGTGTGTGTGTGTGTGTGTGTGTGTGTGTGTGTGTGTGTGTGTGTGTGTGTGTGTGTGTGTGTGTGTGTGTGTGTGTGTGTGTGTTGTGTGTGTGTGTGTGTGTGTGTGTGTGTGTGTGTGTGTGTGTGTGTGTGTGTGTGTGTGTGTGTGTGTGTGTGTGTGTGTGTGTGTGTGTGTGTGTGTGTGTGTGTGTGTGTGTGTGTGTGTGTGTGTGTGTGTGTGTGTGTGTGTGTGTGTGTGTGTGTGTGTGTGTGTGTGTGTGTGTGTGTGTGTGTGTGTGTGTGTGTGTGTGTGTGTGTGTGTGTGTGTGTGTGTGTGTGTGTGTGTGTGTGTGTGTGTGTGTGTGTGTGTGTGTGTGTGTGTGTGTGTGTGTGTGTGTGTGTGTGTGTGTGTGTGTGTGTGTGTGTGTGTGTGTGTGTGTGGTGTGTGTGTGTGTGTGTGTGTGTGTGTGTGTGTGTGTGTGTGTGTGTGTGTGTGTGTGTGTGTGTGTGTGTGTGTGTGTGTGTGTGTGTGTGTGTGTGTGTGTGTGTGTGTGTGTGTGTGTGTGTGTGTGTGTGTGTGTGTGTGTGTGTGTGTGTGTGTGTGTGTGTGTGTGTGTGTGTGTGTGTGTGTGTGTGTGTGTTCAGTAAAGTACCTTTACCTCTCACGTTTAACACCAAGGATTAATCACGGTATTTAAAAAAAAACATGTTTGTGTCTAGAGCGTGTAATGGATGCACTCATCGATACCGGCTGTGCCAACTTGTAGTTGTGATTAGCTCTGTGTGTATTACCTCATCTGCAGCGAACGTATCCACCTGACATGGACTGAAACTAAACTCCCTTGGAGCCATTTAAATCACCGTCTTCGACTTGCCACCCTGTGCAGACTGGCTCCCACCTGACCGTTGACCATGTATGTATGTGTGTCTGCTTCACAGGTAAGAAGTACGACGGCCCCGAGGTGGACGTCTGGTCGCTGGGCGTTATCCTCTACACACTGGTCAGCGGCTCGCTGCCCTTTGACGGCTCCAACCTCAAGGACCTGCGGGAGCGCGTGCTGCGCGGAAAGTACCGCATCCCCTTCTACATGTCGACCGACTGCGAGAACCTGCTCAGGAAGTTCCTCGTGCTCAACCCGACCAAGCGCGCCAGCCTAGAGGTTAGTCGACTTGCGCCGCGCCGCGTGTGGCTCTCGCGACACTGTGCTGTGGGTGGTCCTCATAAGACGTGCTGTGGGCGGCCCTCATAAGACGTGCTGTGGGCGGCTCTCGCGACACTGTGTGCTGTGGGCGGCTCTCGCGACACTGTGTGCTGTGGGCGGCTCTCGCGACACTGCTGTGGGCGGCTCTCGCGACACTGCTGTGGGCGGCTCTCGCGACACTGCTGTGGGCGGCTCTCGCGACACTGTGCTGTGGGCGGCCCTCATAAGACGTGCTGTAGGCGGCTCTCGCGACACTGTGCTGTGGGCGGCCCTCATAAGACGTGCTGTGGGCGTCTCTTGCGACACTGTGTGCTGTGGGCGGCTCTCGCGACACTGTGTGCTGTGTGCGGCTCTCGCGACACTGTGTGCTGTGGGCGGCTCTCGCGACACTGTGTGCTGTGGGCGGCCCTCAAGACGTGCTGTGGGCGGCTCTCGCGACACTGTGTGCTGTGGGCGGCTCTCGCGACACTGTGTGCTGTGGGCGGCCCTCATAAGACGTGCTGTAGGCGGCTCTCGCGACACTGCTGTGGGCGGCTCTCGCGACACTGTGTGCTGTGCGCGGACCTCATAAGACGTGCTGTAGGCGGCTCTCGCGACACACTGATATGCTGAATTACACGGGGGGGGGGGGGGGGGATCTTCGTTGTCGGAGCGCCCCTAAACCCCAATCAAAAAAAAAGAAAAAAAGACTGTGCTACGCAGAGATAATTCGTTATCTCCCCCCCCCCCCCGCTCCGGCGATGGATGTGCGATAGATCGATGACGACGGCGATGGGAGTGACACGACCGCTCTGGCGTGAAATTATCGGTCTAATTGATTCTGCCGCCGCCGAGCGGCACTGCGGGAAATGTTTGCGCTTCTGATCACTGGAGCCGGGCAAGGCATCGGTTGCTGCGCCCCGGTGATCGGTGGCGTGCCTCGTGACGCGTGCCACCGGCAGTTCTGCGCCGTTGGCGATCGTCCGAGGTAGTCGTTGGCTGATATCCAGCCGCCATAGACACGGAGTTTGGTGCCGGCGCCGCGGCCCGGCGGCAGACGCGGCACGCTATTCCGGGTTTTGTTTGTCCGGCGTCTGCTGTGCGCCGTAGGCCAGCGGCTGGTGTGGCGGCTGGCCATTGGTCGAGCCGCCGTCAGGCCGGCCGTTATTGGACGCCGCGCTGATGGCTGCAGTACGGTTTTGATCGCCGACGGTTGGTATACCGCGGCGGCGGCGGCGGCGGCGGCGGCGGCGGCGGCGGCGGCGGCGGCGACACCGTATTAGCTGCCTGGTGTGACGCGTGTGTGCCGCCGACACCGCCCACAGACGCTCAAGTGCTGCCCGGTCACCGAAGCCGAGCTGCGCAGCTACTCCTACTTACCGTATTTATTTATTGTCAAAACGCAGTAGCTGCAGAGACAAGGTCATACGTTCATCTAGCTGTCTCCTGGCACGTCTTTCCCCTCTTCTAGCCGGCTGTTTGTCGATGATCGCGGAATGTGCGCACTGTATACTCCACCGTATATCCTCAATACCAGGGACCAAGAGACCAAGTCCAGGGACCAAGAGACCAAGTCCAGGGACCAAGAGACCAAGTCCAGGGACAGCTGCCCAGTCGTACGGAGATCGGTCTCCAGCTGGCGAGAGCAGGCGCGCCCCGCGCTGATTGAATCGCGGCAGGCGGTGTCGATATACGCCAACTAGCGTCGGCGGTAATCTGTTAAACTGCCGCCGCTGCTGGCTCGCTATCCCTATCGAGGAGTGTCGCTGTGCAGCGGACTGAGGCGGACTGACGGCCGACGGTGGGCGCTGCGGCGCAGTCTGGGTCGCCGGGAGGGTAGGGTGGACCCTCGGTCAGCCGGCTAAGAGGTCTGGTCGCCGGGAGGGTAGGGTGGACCCTCGGTCAGCCGGTTGAGAGGTCTGGGTCACCGGGAGGGTAGATGGACCCTCGGTCAGCCGGCGGCGCAGTCTGGGCAGCCGGGAGGGTAGGGTGGACCCTCGGTCAGCCGGCTAAGAGGTCTGGTCGCCGGGAGGGTAGGGTGGACCCTCGGTCAGCCGGCTGAGAGGTCTGGGTCGCCGGCAGGGTAGGGTGGACCCTCGGTCAGCCGGCTGAGAGGTCTGGGTGGCGTTGTCGGCAGCGGCGGCGGCGGTGACGGTGGTGGAGCGGCTGTACGGCCGCCGATGGATCTGCCCGCCGTCGGGCGGTGGCCGTCGGAGACGGACGAGCCGCCCCGGGCCCGACTGGCCAGAGGAGGACCGCGGACGGCGTTTCTCGGCCACAGAGTCTGAGGAGTCGGCGGCAGAGCAGTGTTCCGATCTGTGTCCGATCTGTGTCCGATCTGTGGCGGATCTGTGGCGGATCTGTGGCGGATCTGTGGCGGATCTGTGGCAGTTGACTGTCGGCTCGGCGGAACGTTTAGCCGTGGCCGCCACCAACGGGCTTGTTCCAGCTCCGGGCGTGCTCAGAGCTAGTTGCGCCAGTTAACAAGGTTGCTTCATTGGCCTGACGCACGTCTCCGGCCCGGTGTGCTGACGTCACCGTCTGACGTCACACGACGTCAGTTGGCCCGAGAGCCGGCTCCGGCTGGAGGGTTTAATGCGCCTTGTGGGAGTTTCAAACGGCGTCGGTACGAAAGTGGGCACGGCAATGAGACGTAAATGGAACGGACCGCGACATTCGGCCCGGGAAGAGAGTCGCTAACGGCCGGGGGCCGGCGAATACGGCGCTTCCTCCGCCCGGCAGCAATGAATGGGCAATTCTCAGGAATGAATTGCGGGGGCAGTGAAGGCCAGCATTACAAGCGTGGCTATAAACTTCTAGATGGCGACTGTGACCTTTATATATAGCCAGAGGCGGCGGAAGAGGGGGCAGGGGGGCAACTGTCGCCCGCTCAAGAAGTTTGTGGCAAACATGGGTTTGCCCCCCCCCCTCCCCAGAAGTTTTTTAACACGCGCCCTGGAGGGGGGGGGGGGAGGGGGCGAAATCCGCCCACTCCTCCGGTTTTTCGAGGATAGCGCAAAAACGGCGACGCGCAGCGCCGCCGTTTTTGCATACCTGTTAAAAAATAAACTACCCACGTTATATAAAATGCTTGACCTCGGGTCATTTCAGGTCAGGTCACCAGGCCAGGTCACGTGATGACCCCACCTCAAAAACGTTTGCGGTCGTACCGCAGCCACAGTTTTAGGCCGATCGGTTTCAAACTTGCAGGATTTCATAAGGTCATAGATACCTACAATTTGTTTATCTCGGATTTATGATATCGGTGACCTAAGGTCGGGTCAATTTGGTGACCACTAACACTGTTTTGTTAATAACCATCGACATAATGCAAGAGAGAAGTGAAAACGGTAACAATGTGTTTGTCTCCTCGAGACACGTCTCCCAATATGCAACATGACCTACTTGGGTCACCACTTGACCTTGACCTGAGGTCAAATTTCTCAGTTGAGCGAACCTGGTCAACATGAATATGATTCGAAGTGCCTCGACGAGACAAACACGATGGCGTCAAACGTATTGCTTTATCTTCATTAGGTAAAACGTTATTTGCGAAAAACAGTTTTACCAAAAAATAGCCTTTTTTATATTTCATGACCTCTGGGCTCTGGAGTCTAAACTATTGACCGGAGCTCAAATCGGAGGACACCAAGTGCGATTGCATTTTTTTAAGAGCTTTCGATTGTTTGTTTGTTTCGTTTGTTCCTAGCTATCATAGTTCCCGAAATATTTGGGGGTGTTCGAAGCGAAGTCCTAAAACTGGAAAATCTGACCTGATGACCTCTGGTAAACTCGATATTGACCTGGTAAAAAAATATATTTACTTTCGATAGAGCTTGTCGAGCTATCTAACGCCGTTTTCCGCTTGTCGCTACGTTGCGTGGTTTTCGAGATCATAGGGGGGGGGGTCGAAATCTCCCCCGCCCCCCCCCCCCCCCCCTCCTCAGGGCGTGTAATTATCAGAGGCCCTCCAGGGCGCGTGCTAAGACGGGCCCTCCGGAAATATCTTTTTCTTTTTTGGCCGATACAAATTTCCCGAGAGCCCTGAATGTGCCCTCGATCAGCCTGAGGGGCTCTTGGTCGGTGCTCGGTCGTCCTGAGAGAGTCTTCGATCTGTCTGTAGCCATCGTCCGATGTCAAGGGGCCTCATAGTCCAGGTGGTGAAGGGGCCCTCAGTCCTAAGAGTGGGACCCTGATGCTCCGGGGGAGGGGGGGGGGGGGGCTGGCTGGAGATTGCCTTCCCCGCATCCGAAAATAAAATCGGCCGCCACTGTAGATAGCCATGTGACGCGCGTTGATTTTGTCGATGTGGATCTGCTATGAGGATCGAATCGACTAAATATTTTATTTGAACTCAAACTTTGTATGCCGGATGAATCTTCGGTGACCGTTTGATCGATTTCACCTCTCACCCCAGCCCCTTATGTAACCAGATGGGCCCCTGACGTGTACACCCGTACCCGTCCTGTGCCCGCCCTGTGATGCCCCCCCCCCCCCCACCCTGCTTCCAGCAGGCCGTCATGCGGGACAAGTGGATGAACTCTGGCTGTAACGAGGAGGAGCTGAAGCCGTACACGGAGCCGGTGCACTGTATGGACGACCCCCGCAGGATAGACCAGCTGGTGACGCTCGGCTACGCCCGGGCCGACATCGAGGACAGTCTGCGGATCTGCAAGTTCGACGACATCTACGCCACCTACCTGCTGATGAACCGGCGGGGGAGCGACGTGAGTTCCCAGGGCGGGGAGAGGAGAGAGGAACAGTGAGAGGGAGGGAGGCGGGGATGGGAAGGAGGGAGACATCTACGCCACCTACCTGCTGATGAACCGGCGGGCGAGCGACGTGAGTTGGAAGAGAGGAAGGAGAGGGAACGGGATGACCGGACGGCTAGATGGCGGCAGGAAGGGACGCTAGCTGGCCAAATCGCTCCGTATTTGGATGGTTCCCAGTTCGTGGGGCGAGACGTGGGACATTCCGAAACGAAATATAATTTGATCTGATAGCTATCGTGACCTGATAGCTATCGTGACCTGATAGTTATCGTGACCTGACCTGGTTTGCCCGTCAGCTGGAGAGTGACGGCTCGCAGTCTGGCTCGTCGCTCTCTCTGAGGCAGCTGGGGCCGGGTGCGCCGACGCCGCAGCCGACCAGCCTGCAATCGCCGTCGCACCACAAGGTGCACCGCTCTATCTCGGCCACCACCAACAGCAAGCCCAACCGGCGCTTCTCCTCAGGTTAGTGACGCTCCACATACGGAGATAGGTCAGACGGGAGAGCGGCGGGCGTGTTAGCAATACAGACATGTTGGACAGGTCGGCGGGGAGGCAGGCGGAGGTGCCTATCAGTAGGCGGATACGTCGGCGATTGAATCAAGTCAGACCTATCAGGCCGACTGACAGCCGCTGGTGCCGGACGGTGCGCCGCGGGCAGTCAGTCGGGGCCGGCTGCCCGGTCCTATACCGCCCTGAGTCAGTCGGGGCCGGCTACCCGGTCCTATATCGCCCTGAGTCAGTCGGGGCCGGCTTCCCGGTCCTATACCGCCCTGAGTCAGTCGGGGCCGGCTACCCGATCCTATACCGCCCTGAGTCAGTCCGGCTACCCGGTCCTATACCGCCCTGAGTCAGTCGGGGCCGGCTACCCGGTCCTATACCGCCCTGAGTCAGTCGGGGCCGGCTACCCGATCCTATACCGCCCTGAGTCAGTCCGGCTACCCGGTCCTATACCGCCCTGAGTCAGTCGGGGCCGGCTACCCGGTCCTATACCGCCCTGAGTCAGTCGGGGCCGGCTACCCGATCCTATACCGCCCTGAGTCAGTCCGGCTACCCGGTCCTATACCGCCCTGAGTCAGTCGGGGCCGGCTACCCGGTCCTATACCGCCCTGAGTCAGTCGGGGCCGGCTACCCGATCCTATACCGCCCTGAGTCAGTCCGGCTACCCGGTCCTATACCGCCCTGAGTCAGTCGGGGCCGGCTACCCGGTCCTATACCGCCCTGAGTCAGTCCGGCTACCCGATCCTATACCGCCCTGAGTCAGTCCGGCTATCCGGTCCTATACCGCCCTGAGTCAGTCGGGGCCGGCTACCCGGTCCTATATCGCCCTGAGTCAGTCGGGACCGGCTACCCGATCCTATACCGCCCTGAGTCAGTCCGGCTACCCGGTCCTATACCGCCCTGAGTCAGTCGGGGCCGGCTACCCGGTCCTATACCGCCCTGAGTCAGTCCGGCTACCCGGTCCTATACCGCCCTGAGTCAGTCGGGGCCGGCTACCCGGTCCTATACCGCCCTGAGTCAGTCGGGGCCGGCTACCCGGTCCTATACCGCCCTGAGTCAGTCGGGGCCGGCTACCCGGTCCTATACCGCCCTGAGTCAGTCGGGGTCGGCTACCCGGTCCTATACCGCCCTGAGTCAGTCGGGGCCGGCTACCCGGTCCTATACCGCCCTGAGTCAGTCCGGCTACCCGGTCCTATACCGCCCTGAGTCAGTCGGGGCCGGCTACCTGGTCCTATACCGCCCTGAGTCAGTCGGGGTCGGCTACCCGGTCCTATACCGCCCTGAGTCAGTCGGGGCCGGCTACCCGGTCCTATACCGCCCTGAGTCATTCGGGGCCGGCTA
Source organism: Chirona hameri (assembly GCA_036785665.1). Lineage (NCBI taxonomy): Eukaryota > Metazoa > Arthropoda > Thecostraca > Balanomorpha > Balanidae > Chirona > Chirona hameri. Next base: position 32,932 of record JAXIVJ010001915.1, on the reverse strand, counting down.
CCCGGTCCTATACCGCCCTGAGTCAGTCGGGGCCGGCTACCCGGTCCTATACCGCCCTGAGTCAGTCGGGGCCGGCTACCCGGTCCTATATCGCCCTGAGTCAGTCCGGCTACCCGGTCCTATACCGCCCTGAGTCAGTCGGGCTACCCGGTCCTATATCGCCCTGAGTCAGTCCGGTTCCCCGGTCCTATACCGCCCTGAGTCAGTCGGGCTACCCGGTCCTATACCGCCCTGAGTCAGTCGGGGTCGGCTACCCGGTCCTATACCGCCCTGAGTCAGTCGGGGCCGGCTACCCGGTCCTATACCGCCCTGAGTCAGTCGGGGCCGGCTACCCGGTCCTATACCGCCCTGAGTCAGTCGGGGCCGGCTTCCGGTCCTATACCGCCCTGAGTCAGTCGGAGCCGGCTACCCGGTCCTATACCGCCCTGAGTCAGTCGGGGCCGGCTTCCGGTCCTATACCGCCCTGAGTCAGTCGGGGCCGGCTGCCGGTCCTATACCGCCCTGAGTCAGTCGGGGTCGGCTACCCGGTCCTATACCGCCCTGAGTCAGTCGGGGTCGGCTACCCGGTCCTATACCGCCCTCAGTCAGTCCGGCTACCCGGTCCTATACCGCCCTGAGTCAGTCCGGCTACCCGGTCCTATACCGCCCTGAGTCAGTCGGGGTCGGCTACCCGGTCCTATATCGCCCTGAGTCAGTCCGGCTACCCGGTCCTATACCGCCCTGAGTCAGTCCGGCTACCCGGTCCTATACCGCCCTGAGTCAGTCGGGGTCGGCTACCCGGTCCTATACCGCCCTGAGTCAGTCGGGGCCGGCTACCCGGTCCTATACCGCCCTGAGTCAGTCCGGCTACCCGGTCCTATACCGCCCTGAGTCAGTCGGGGTCGGCTGCCCGGTCCTATACCGCCCTGAGTCAGTCGGGGCCGGCTACCCGGTCCTATACCGCCCTGAGTCAGTCGGGGTCGGCTACCCGGTCCTATACCGCCCTGAGTCAGTCGGGGTCGGCTACCCGGTCCTATACCGCCCTGAGTCAGTCGGGGTCGGCTACCCGGTCCTATACCGCCCTGAGTCAGTCGGGGCCGGCTACCCGGTCCTATACCGCCCTGAGTCAGTCGGGGCCGGCTACCCGGCCCTATACCGCCCTGAGTCAGTCCGGCTGCCCGGTCCTATACCGCCCTGAGTCAGTCCGGCTACCCGGTCCTATACCGCCCTGAGTCAGTCCGGCTACCCGGTCCTATACCGCCCTGAGTCAGTCGGGGCCGGCTACCCGGTCCTATACCGCCCTGAGTCAGTCCGGCTATCCGGTCCTATACCGCCCTGAGTCAGTCCGGCTACCCGGTCCTATACCGCCCTGAGTCAGTCGGGGCCGGCTACCCGTTCCTATACCGCCCTGAGTCAGTCGGGGCCGGCTACCCGGTCCTATACTGCCCTGAGTTAGTCGGGGCCGGCTACCCGGTCCTATACCGCCCTGAGTCAGTCCGGCTACCCGGTCCTATACCGCCCTGAGTCAGTCCGGCTACCCGGTCCTATACCGCCCTGAGTCAGTCGGGGCCGGCTACCCGGTCCTATACCGCCCTGAGTCAGTCCGGCTACCCGGTCCTATACCGCCCTGAGTCAGTCCGGCTACCCGGTCCTATACCGCCCTGAGTCAGTCCGGCTACCCGGTCCTATACCGCCCTGAGTCAGTCCGGCTACCCGGTCCTATACCGCCCTGAGTCAGTCGGGTCGGCTACCCGGTCCTATACCGCCCTGAGTCAGTCCGGCTACCCGGTCCTATACCGCCCTGAGTCAGTCGGGGTCGGCTACCCGGTCCTATACCGCCCTGAGTCAGTCGGGGCCGGCTACCCGGTCCTATACCGCCCTGAGTCAGTCCGGCTACCCGGTCCTATACCGCCCTGAGTCAGTCGGGGTCGGCTACCCGGTCCTATACCGCCCTGAGTCAGTCGGGGCCGGCTACCCGGTCCTATACCGCCCTGAGTCAGTCGGGGTCGGCTACCCGGTCCTATACCGCCCTGAGTCAGTCGGGGTCGGCTACCCGGTCCTATACCGCCCTGAGTCAGTCCGGCTACCCGGTCCTATACCGCCCTGAGTCAGTCCGGCTACCCGGTCCTATACCGCCCTGAATCAGTCCGGCTACCCGGTCCTATACCGCCCCGAGTCAGTCCGGCTACCCGGTCCTATACCTCCCTGAGTCAGTCCGGCTACCCGGTCCTATACCGCCCTGAGTCAGTCGGGTCGGCTACCCGGTCCTATACCGCCCTGAGTCAGTCCGGCTACCCGGTCCTATACTGCCCTGAGTCAGTCGGGGTCGGCTACCCGGTCCTATACCGCCCTGAGTCAGTCGGGGCCGGCTACCCGGTCCTATACCGCCCTGAGTCAGTCCGGCTACCCGGTCCTATACCGCCCTGAGTCAGTCGGGGTCGGCTACCCGGTCCTATACCGCCCTGAGTCAGTCGGGGCCGGCTACCCGGTCCTATACCGCCCTGAGTCAGTCGGGGCCGGCTTCCGGTCCTATACCGCCCTGAGTCAGTCGGGGCCGGCTACCCGGTCCTATACCGCCCTGAGTCAGTCGGGGCCTGCTACCCGGTCCTATACCGCCCTGAGTCAGTCGGGGTCGGCTACCCGGTCCTATACCGCCCTGAGTCAGTCCGGCTACCCGGTCCTATACCGCCCTGAGTCAGTCGGGGTCGGCTACCCAGTCCTATACCGCCCTGAGTCAGTCCGGCTACCCGGTCCTATACCGCCCTGAGTCAGTCGGGGTCGGCTACCCGGTCCTATACCGCCCTGAGTCAGTCGGGGCCGGCTACCCGGTCCTATACCGCCCTGAGTCAGTCCGGCTACCCGGTCCTATACCGCCCTGAGTCAGTCGGGGTCGGCTACCCGGTCCTATACCGCCCTGAGTCAGTCGGAGCCGGCTACCCGGTCCTATACCGCCCTGAGTCAGTCGGGGCCGGCTACCCGGTCCTATATCGCCCTGAGTCAGTCCGGCTACCCGGTCCTATACCGCCCGGCTCCGATCAGCCCCATAGACACACGACAAGAAGGACGGGTGATGAGCGCCGACACCGCAGTCTCCTGGTCAGTGGTACCGGCGCCGGCGGCGGTGATGTGTCCTGATCTGATGTGGTCCCCAGCGGCGGTGATGTGTGCTGATCTGATGTGGTCCCCAGCGGTGGTGATGTGTGCTGATATGGTCCCCAGCGGCGGTGATGTGTCCTGATCTGATGTGGTCCCCAGCGGCAGTGATGTGTGCTGATATGGTCCCTAGCGGCGGTGATGTGTGCTGATGTGACGTGGTCCCCAGCGGCGGTGATGTGTGCTGATCTGATATGGTCCCCAGCGGAGGTGATGTGTGCTGATCTGATGTGGTCCCCAGCGGCGGTGATGTGTGCTGATCTGATGTGGTCCCCAGCGGCAGTGATGTGTGCTGATGTGGTCCCCAGCGGCGGTGATGTGTGCTGATCTGATGTGGTCTCCAGCGGCGGTGATGTGTCCTGATCTGATGTGGTCCCCAGCGGCGGTGATGTGTGCTGATCTGATGTGGTCCCCAGCGGCGGTGATGTGTGCTGATATGGTCCCCAGCGGCGGTGATGTGTGCTGATGTGGTCCCCAGCGGCGGTGATGTGTGCTGATGTGGTCCCCAGCGGCGGTGATGTGTGCTGATGTGGTCCCCGGCGGTGGTGATGTGTGCTGATATGGTCCCCAGCGGCGGTGATGTGTGCTGATGTGGTCCCCAGCGGCGGTGATGTGTGCTGATATGGTCCCCGGCGGCGGTGATGTGTGCTGGTATGGTCCCTAGCGGCGGTGATGTGTGCTGATGTGGTCCCCAGCGGTGGTGATGTGTGCTGATGTGGTCCCCAGCGGCGGTGATGTGTCCTGATCTGATGTGGTCCCCAGCGGCGGTGATATGTGCTGATCTGATGTGGTCCCCAGCGGTGGTGATGTGTGCTGATGTGGTCCCCAGCAACAGTGATGTGTGCTGATCTGATGTGGTCCCCAGCGGTGATGTGTGCTGATGTGGTCCCCAGCGGCGGTGATGTGTGCTGATATGGTCCCTAGCGGTGGTGATGTGTGCTGATGTGGTCCCCAGCGACGGTGATGTGTGCTGATCTGATGTGGTCCCCAGCGGCGGTGATGTGTCCTGATCTGATATGGTCCCCAGCGGCGGTGATCTGTCCTGATCTGATGTGGTCCCCAGCGGTGGTGATGTGTGCTGATATGGTCCCAAGCGGCGGTGATGTGTGCTGATGTGGTCCCCAGCGGCGGTGATGTGTGCTGATGTGGTCCCCAGCGGCGGTGATCTGTGCTGATGTGGTCCCCAGCGGCGGTGATGTGTGCTGATATGGTCCCCAGCGGCGGTGATGTGTGCTGATCTGATGTGGTCCCCAGCGGCGGTGATGTGTCCTGATATGATGTGGTCCCCAGCGGCGGTGATGTGTGCTGATATGATGTGGTCCCCAGCGGCGGTGATGTGTGCTGATGTGGTCCCCAGCGGCGGTGATGTGTGCCGTTACAGTTTGTCACCGGCCGGTTTATGCTCACTGCAGAGCGCCGGGATATGGCCCGGATCGACGGCTTGTGTCTCACTTGAAATGGGTTCCGGAAAGGCAGGGATTACGGGATCGTGGAGCTGAACTTCCCGGAAATGGACGTGATAAAGCCGCTAGGGATAGTCGGCCGCCTTTACGGCATGCAATTAGGATTTTAATTTCGACTGCTGAGTATTATTGATGTCGTGTTATGATTGTGTATATCCATTCCTGCCTGCCGTTGTCGATGCAGATGGAGACGTCACTGCCGTCTGTTGTCAAGGAGGTGCGTTTTGACGCTGCCCGCTCCTGTCCTGTCGGACTGTCATGGGTGTTAGTGTGACGGGATATGTCCCTCTCTGGCCCGGTTGCGGGTGTTAGTGTGACGGGATATATCCCTCTCTGGCCCGGTTGCGGGTGTTAGTGTGACGGGATATGTCCCTCTCTGGCCCGGTTGCGGGTGTTAGTGTGACGGGATATGTCCCTCTCTGGCCCGGTTGCGGGTGTGAGTTGTGACGGGATATGTCCCTCTCTGGCCCGGTTGCGGGTGTTAGTGTGACGGGATATGTCCCTCTCTGGCCCGGTTGCGGGTGTTAGTGTGACGGGATATGTCCCTCTCTGGCCCGGTTGCGGGTGTGAGTTGTGACGGGATATGTCCCTCTCTGGCCCGGTTGCGGGTGTTAGTGTGACGGGATATGTCCCTCTCTGGCCCGGTTGCGGGTGTTAGTGTGACAGGATATGTCCCTCTCTGGCCCGGTTGCAGATGTTAGTGTGACAGGATATGTCCCTCTCTGGCCCGGTTGCGGGTGTTAGTGTGACGGGATATGTCCCTCTCTGACCCGGTTGCGGGTGTTAGTGTGACGGGATATGTCCCTCTCTGGCTCGGTTGCGGGTGTTAGTGTGACAGGATATGTCCCTCTCTGGCCCGGTTGCGGGTGTTAGTGTGACGGGATATGTCCCTCTCTGGCCCGGTTGCGGGTGTTAGTGTGACAGGATATGTCCCTCTCTGGCCCGGTTGCAGATGTTAGTGTGACAGGATATGTCCCTCTCTGGCCCGGTTGCGGGTGTTAGTGTGACGGGATATGTCCCTCTCTGGCCCGGTTGCGGGTGTTAGTGTGACGGGATATGTGCCTCTGGCCCGGTTGCGGGTGTTAGTGTGACGGGATATGTCCCTCTCTGGCCCGGTTGCGGGTGTTAGTGTGACGGGATATGTGCCTCTGGCCCGGTTGCGGGTGTTAGTGTGACGGGATATGTCCCTCTCTGGCCCGGTTGCGGGTGTTAGTGTGACGGGATATGTCCCTCTGGCCCGGTTGCAGGCGTGAACGCCACGTCTGCAGGACACGCGACCAGCGCCAACCACACGCACTTCAAGCGGCAGAACACGATCGACCCGGCTACCATCAAGGAGAACACGGCGCGAATCACCGCCGCCAGCCGCGCCGCCGCCGCCGCCGCCGCCGCTGCCGCCGCCGCTGCGGCGCCCTCCTCGGCGGCCGCTCCCGCCCCGGGCGCCGCGGCGCCGGCCACCGGCGGCGAGAGCGGCGAGCCGGCCACGCCGGCGGTGCCGCCGGCCAAGCCGCGCGTGCCGAAGGCGAGCTCGGCGGCGGCGCGCACCATCGGTCCCTCCGGTCTGCGCCGCTCGACGCACTCTTACGACGCCAAGGTGGCGGCGGCGGCGGCGGCGGCCGGGGCCGAGGCCAAGACGCACAGCGTCGGCGACCGGGACGTGTCCAGGTGAGAGTTGAGCAGTGTGGTGGTGTGTGGCCCGGCTGTGGTCAGGGGTGGGCTGGTGTCGGTCGCTGTCTGTGCCAGATCAGTAGGCGTCGCCCAGTGGTGGTATGTTTTAGCGTAGTCTGGAGCCGTGTACAGCTATTGGTGTTTAGTGGCGGTGTGTGGGAACTAGTCTTTGTCAGGAAACTGTAGTCACTCCCGGAAGTCACAATGCTGATTGCACTATGTGATGAGTGATATTCGCTCAGTTACCATCGTGAGTTTAGGTCTGTGATGAGTGATATTCGCTCAGTTACCATCGTGAGTTTAGGTCTGTGATAGTGATATTCACTCAGTTACCATCGTGAGTTTAGGTCTGTGATGAGTGATATTCGCTCAGTTACCATCGTGAGTTTAGGTCTGTGGTGAGTGATATTCGTTCAGTTACCATCGTGAGTTTAGGTCTGTGATGAGTGATATTCGCTCAGTTACCATCGTGAGTTTAGGTCTGTGGTGAGTGATATTCGCTCAGTTACAATCGTGAGTTTAGGTCTGTGGTGAGTGATATTCGCTCAGTTACCATCGTGAGTTTAGGTCTGGTGAGTGATATTCGCTCAGTTACCATCGTGAGTTCAGGTCTGTGGTGAGTGATATTCGCTCAGTTACCATCGTGAGTTTAGGTCTGTGGTGAGTGATATTCGCTCAGTTACCATCGTGAGTTTAGGTCTGTGGTGAGTGATATTCGCTCAGTTACCATCGTGAGTTTAGGTCTGTGGTGAGTGATATTCGTTCAGTTACCATCGTGAGTTTAGGTCTGTGGTGAGTGATATTCGTTCAGTTACCATCGTGAGTTTAGGTCTGTGGTGAGTGATATTCGCTCAGTTACCATCGTGAGTTTAGGTCTGTGGTGAGTGATATTCGCTCAGTTACCATCGTGAGTTTAGGTTTTACGGTGTAATGTAGGAGCGTAACACTGGGAATCAGTGTTGACCTTTCTGATCCAATGGCGCGTTGAAAAGGTGGGTCTTTGTCTCTAGTTCTGTGGAACCCATTCAATCACTGCTGCCAGAACTACCTGCTATTCTTATTCCCAGAAGTTATAAATTACATAAAATATGTGGTGTCCTGTGTGTGGGTACTGTGCTTGTTTTTCTGGTGTGTGCGTGTGCGTGCGGACACTGTGTGTGGGTGTGGGTGTGCGTGTGCGTGCGGACACTGTGTGTGGGTGTGGGTGTGCGTGTGCGTGTGCGTGCGGACACTGTGTGTGGGTGTGGGTGTGCGTGTGCGTGCAGACACTGTGTGTGGGTGTGGGTGTGGGTGTGGGTGTGCGTGTGCGTGCGGACACTGTGTGTGGGTGTGGGTGTGCGTGTGCGTGCGGACACTGTGTGTGGGTGTGGGTGTGCGTGTGCGTGCGGACACTGTGTGTGGGTGTGGGTGTGGGTGTGGGTGTGGGTGTGGGTGTGGGTGTGGGTGTGGGTGTGGGTGTGGGTGTGGGTGGGTGTGGGTGTGGGTGTGGGTGGGTGTGGGTGGGTGTGGGTGGGTGGGTGTGGGTGTATGTGGGTGTGGGTGTGGGTGTGGGTGGGGGTGGGGTAGGGGTGGGGGTGGGTGTGGGTGTGCGTGTGCGTGTGCGTGCGGACACTGTGTGTGGGTGTGGGTGTGGGTGTGGGTGTGGGTGTGGGTGTGGGTGTGGGTGTGGGTGTGGGTGTGGGTGTGGGTGTGGGTGTGGGTGTGTGTGGGTGTGGGTGGGTGTGGGTGGGTGTGGGTGGGTGTGGGTGGGTGGGTGTGGGTGTATGTGGGTGTGGGTGGGGGTGGGTTAGGGGTGGGGGTGGGTGTGGGTGTGGGTGTGGGTGTGGGTGTGGGTGTGGGTGGGAGTGGGGGTGGGTGGGGGTGGGGGTGGGGGTGGGGGGGGGGGGGGTGGGTGTGTGGGTGGGTGTGGGTGGGTGGGTGTGGGGGCGGGTGTGGGTGTGGGTGGGTGTGTGTGTGTGGGTGGGTGTGGGGGTGGGTGGGTGTGTGTGGGTGTGGGGGTGGGTGTGTGTGGTTGTGGGGGTGGGGGTGGGTGTGTGGGTGTGGGTGTGGGTGTGGGTGTGGGTGTGGGTGTGGGTGTGTGTGTGTGGGTGAGGGTGGGGGTGTGGGTGGGGGTGTGGGTGTGTGTGTGTGTGTGTGTGTGGGTGGGGGTGGGTGTGGGTGGGTGGGTGGGTGTGTGGGTGTGGGTGTGTGTGGGTGGGTGGGTGTGGGTGAGTGTGGGTGTGGGTGTGGGTGTGGGTGTGGGTGTGGGTGTGGGTGTGGGTGTGGGTGTGTGTGGGTGTGTGTGTGTGTGTGGGTGTGTGTGGGTGTGGGTGTGGGTGTGGGTGTCGCAGCTCACTGCATTACCGCCCTGTGTCGACACGGTCTGTACAATGGTGGGTAGTTGGCGGTCCCGCACTGCGGACCCGCCAACTACCCGATACTTGTGTGCGGAGTCTAATATCTCTCTCGTCATTTCCGTGTATAGCGCAGGCCCGCCAACTACCCGATACTTGTGTGCGGAGACTAATATCTTTCTCGTCATTTCTGTGTATAGCGCGGGCCCGCCTACTAACCGGGGACGCACTAACAGCAACAGCTCGCCGGCTCCGGCGGCGCCGCCCGCTGGTGACTCGGGCTCGGCGGACGGTACCGGCGGCGGTACCGCGGCTCCCGGCGGTACCTCCGGCAGTACCGCCGGTACCGGTACCGGTACCGGAGCTGGCTCCCTGCCGCGCCCGGTCAAAGTCAAGTCGGCCTCGGTGTCGTCGGCGACCGTGTCGGAGCCGGCGGCGGCGCGGCCGGCGTCCGATCTGCGGCCCAGGTACCGCCGCGCCCCGCCTGTCCGTCCTGTCTGTCTGCCGCTCGAAGCTGCAGTGCACTGCCTGCTCTGCATGCCGCCTGTCCGCCTGTCCGCCGACTGCTGCCTGTTGTCACCACACAGCCACAGACAGAGCAGTTCCGGGCCCGTTTCGCTCGTCTGCCAAACGCTATCGGTCGGCTGACCCATGTTTGTTCCACATTTGGTTTAACCGATGCATACCCGCCTGCTATTTCTATCAGCAAAGACATTATATGGCGTTGCTTTCCTCCAGTCCTTCATAACTGTATTGTGAGCCGCCAATATTCCGTTGGAGCGTCAGACTCGGTGTGTTCCATTGCATTTCTTTCTCTATCCCCGCCCCTCCAGTTGGTTCTCGATGATTCGTACTTTGGAAGCGACTGTCTCTTATGAACTGGTTCGCCTCTGTGTTCCGAGATCGTGTATCTTCCCTGCCTGGCATGGTCGCCACGACCTCGTGCCAAGAGATGCCGGGAGAGGACGCCAGTACCCTGTCGGGCCGCGGCCTCCTGGGCAGAAATATTCTGTCTGCCATGGAACATGCCCTTAACCGACCCCATCCGAATACTGCCGCCCCGCGTCGGCGGCAGCTGTGTCCCGGCTTGTTGTGTTGTCTGCCGCCCCGCGTCGGCAGCAGCAGCGTGTCCCGGCTTGTTGTGTTGTCTGCCGCCCCGCGTCGGCAGCAGCAGCGTGTCCCGGCTTGTTGTGTTGTCTGCCGCCCCGCGTCGGCGGCAGCTGTGTCCCGGCTTGTTGTGTTGTCTGCCGCCCCGCGTCGGCAGCAGCTGTGTCCCGGCTTGTTGTGTAGTCTGCCGCCCCGCGTCGGCGGCAGCTGTGTCCCGGCTTGTTGTGTTGTCTGCCGCCCCGCGTCGGCAGCAGCAGCGTGTCCCGGCTTGTTGTGTTGTCTTCCGCCCCGCGTCGGCAGCAGCAGCGTGTCCCGGCTTGTTGTGTTGTCTGCCGCCCCGCGTCAGCGGCAGCTGTGTCCCGGCTTGTTGTGTTGTCTGCCGCCCCGCGTCGGCAGCAGCTGTGTCCCGGCTTGTTGTGTTGTCTGCCGCCCCGCGTCGGCGGCAGCTGTGTCCCGGCTTGTTGTGTTGTCTGCCGCCCCGCGTCGGCAGCAGCGTGTCCCGGCTTGTTGTGTTGTCTGCCACCCCGCGTCGGCAGCAGCAGCTGTGTCCCGGCTTGTTGTGTTGTCTGCCGCCCCGCGTCGGCAGCAGCAGCTGTGTCCCGGCTTGTTGTGTTGTCTGCCGCCCCACGTCGGCGGCAGCTGTGTCCCGGCTTGTTGTGTTGTCTGCCGCCCCGCGTCGGCAGCAGCAGCGTGTCCCGGCTTGTTGTGTTGTCTGCCGCCCCGCGTCGGCAGCAGCAGCGTGCCCCGGCTTGTTGTGTTGTCTGCCGCCCCGCGTCGGCAGCAGCTGTGTCCCGGCTTGTTGTGTTGTCTGCCGCCCCGCGTCGACAGCAGCTGTGTCCCGGCTTGTTGTGTTGTCTGCCGCCCCGGCCCGCTGAGTCAGTGCTGATGCCGGTGAGGTGTATGCCCGTGCCAGCTTCGCGTTGTGATACGTTAGTCAGCAGACCATCTCCGTCTGAGTGCTGCAGCTGCTCTGACGCGCTGACACGGCTCCGTTCTGACGTTCGGTCACCGTCGTTCAGCCGCGGTTATGTTCTGTCTTTGTGTGGGTGTGTGAGCGAGTGACGGCTCCGTTCTGACGTTCGGTCACCGTCGTTCAGCCGCGGTTATGTTCTGTCTTTGTGTGGGTGTGTGAGCGAGTGACGGCTCCGTTCTGACGTTCGGTCACCGTCGTTCAGCCGCGGTTATGTTCTGTCTTTGTGTGGGTGTGTGAGCGAGTGACGGCTCCGTTCTGACGTTCGGTCACCGTCGTTCAGCCGCGGTTATGTTCTGTCTTTGTGTGGGTGTGTGAGCGAGTGACGGCTCCGTTCTGACGTTCGGTCACCGTCGTTCAGCCGCGGTTATGTTCTGTCTTTGTGTGGGTGTGTGAGCGAGTGACGGCTCCGTTCTGACGTTCGGTCACCGTCGTTCAGCCGCGCTGCCCCGGTTGTGTTCTGCTTTTGTGTGGGTGTGTGAGCGAGTGTTATCACTGTAGCTGATAGGCGGATGATGCCTGATGCAGATTTAAGCCTGTGTGGCGTATGAGTCTGCGCATGTTTTGTTATTTGTTGCTTGGCCGCTTGTATGGCTGTGGCCCATTTGTGCTGTTCTGTTTGGTGTTACCTTTGAAGTCGTTGTTTTTTGGCACGATTATATATTGTCTACTTCCCTGTTGAGGGATAGTGGCGTGCAAACGCTGCGGCGTGTTACCACGTTTTATTTCCCCATATTGCGGAGCTGTGCTGCTGCTGGACAGGAGTGGACCGGAATAATACGGCTAATGCTGGAATATGTGTATGTGTGTGTACCGGACTAACTGATGCTTGGGTATGATTTGGACAGCTCTAAGCGAGATTACTTCAGCCACGTCCCATGCCAATGCCTAGCATGTGTTGTATCATCTCAAACATCACTGCTCATTGGGAAGCGATAGCAGCCTGTGTTGCGGCGCCAATCATCGCTGACCGCGTCTCCACTGTGTGCTGGAGCACCCCTAACCTGATCTCTGCCGTGTGTTACAGCTGCGCGGGTGGCGCCGCTGTGTCCCTGTCCCTGTCCGGCTGACTCCACTGTGTGCTGGAGCACCCCTAACCTGATATCTACCGTGTGTTACAGCAGCGCCGGTCGCGCCACGGCGTCGCTGTGTCCCTGTCCCTGTCCGGCTGACTCCACTGTGTGCTGGAGCACCCCTAACCTGATCTCTACCGTGTGTTACAGCAGCGCCGGTCGCGCCACGGCGCCGCTCTCGCCGCGCGCCGCCGGCCGCGGCGAGCCCCCGTTCAGCCGCAACATTCCCAGCCGTTCGACGTTCCACTCTGGCCAGACGCGCCTGCCCGGTTACCGGCCGGGCGGCGTGGGAGGGCCACACGACAGCCGCACCTCATTCTTCTCCAAACTCTCCTCAAAGTTCGCCAAACGGTGAGTAGCGCGCCGCCGACACGCATCGCCGACACGCGCCGCCGTCCAGGCTGTCGGAGGGGTCTGGGTGTTTTTTCTATTTTTACGACACGTGTTTGGTCGATTTTGTGCCAGGCTGTTGTGGAGAGTGAGTATATTTGGATTGTGCCGCATGTTGTGCATGATGGATATAGCGACTTTTTGCCGATTTAGAATGATAGCCGCCTGGTGTGAACGCTTTTGACGAAATCTCCTCAGCCATGACGATGTGTGGAGGAACGCCTAGCTTATCTGAATGCGTTTGTGCTTGGCCACTTTGCCCCGCTAGCCTGTGCGTTTTGACTGAAACGTTTCAACTGTGTTCCTGCCCGAACCTGAGTGTGTGGGCGCGGCTGCCTCCTTGTTTTACACGGCCTTCTGCTACCGATATTTGTCCAATCGACCTGAAATCCTTTACACAGTGGGTTGCCCGGCCCTGTTGATGCTGATTTGCCGCGTTATTTAAGTCTATCGATTCCCGCGAGCTCCACAAAGAACAGCGCCGTCGAACAGTCCGGTGGGCGGCGGCTCAAACTTATTTGAAAGCCTGGGAACGGACTTAAATTTGCATTCGTGTAATGGATGGGTGTGTTTCACTCTAATGGCCAGCGATTACTGCGTTCGAAAGCACAGTGCAGTTGAGCCGAGCACTCTTCATTGTAAGTGTTTTATATCATGAATAATGCACAAGTCGTGTTCTGGGGTATTTGGGTCTATAATGGGCACATTTAATCATGTCCTCTCCTCGCGACTGACTGATTAGTCGGCTCCGTTTTAACCGGGGGCATCACTATGCCTCTCATTTAACCTGTCCAGTGTCCATTGCTCTCATTACGCATCACTGTAGTCCGTACAAGCTCGCTTTAACACCCACTCTGTCGCTCTCCAGCCTGACTCGGTGCGCGCTCTCGCTCTATCTCTCTCTCGCTCTCTCTCTCTCCCTCTTCTGCCGGTCGGTGTGGTATCCGCCCGTAGACTTTTCCTATAGTCTGCCCTGCTCTGACCGCCGAGCTGTAGCCCGTAGTAGGCACTAGGCGCCTGTAGTGGGCAGTAGTAGAGCGTAGTAAGCCGTAGCCCGTAGTAGAGTTTAGAGGAAGAGTTGCCGTAGTACGCAGCTGCGCCCGTGCCCAGCTTCGGGCGTCCGGGCAGTGAGTCGTCCCTGGTCAATAGACCCGGACGTGGGGCGGTGATCATATCCCTCTAATGTCCTCCGGCAACTGGAGCCTTTCGCCGGCCCGTATGGCCGACCGGTCATAGCTGGCGCCTTTCGCCGGCCCGTATTTCGGTCGGCCCGTATGGCCGACCGGTCACAGCACGAGCTACCGGCCGACGCAAGACGCTGGCGTCACCGGCCGGCCAAACAAAACGACACGTAGGATGATAATGGCGCCTTCGCTGGCGAGACCATCAAGAATTGTGAGCGAGAGAGAGAGAGCGCGCGCGCGCGACGGAAGGCTGGTAGCTTATTGGTACAGGGCTATGACGGTGGCTGGACAGGCCGCGTCGCACTGCGCGGCACATTGAGGGAGTCGCAAAAGCACCGTGATGTGCTGCAGAGCGCAGTTGAACACAAGCCAAGAACTCGTTGTTGAGCGAGGGGTTGTTCCACTTTGACGGCCGCTGAGCTGTCCTTCCCTGGTGACAGCGTCACGAATCCCCAGCTAGCTTAGCTACCCGCCGTGAGGCACGCCCGAAGACTTGACCTGCCTGTGTTGCTGGGCCGGCCGGCCGACTGCCGCTGGTGTGCAGTGATTCACGCGGGCGCCGCGCCACCCCTTCCGTGTCTGCTCCAGCTCTCCCTCGCTGTCGCGGGACGAGCGGACCCCCGGCGAGCGGCCGGGCGCCTCCGCCGCCAGCCTCAAACGTGACGAGCGGCCGGCGCCGTCCCCGGCGGCCGGCGGCCGCAAGACGGCCAGTCTGCGGCGAGACGAGAAGCCGCCCTCGACCGGCCCGGTGCTGCGCCGCTCCGGCAGCGCCGCCGGCGGATCCAGCAAGGCGGCCGCCGCCCGCGCCTCGGCCGCCGCAGCAGTCGCCGCCGTCGCAGCCTCGTCCAACTCGGCCAAGTACTGACTGGCGCCGCGCCGCGCCGCGCCGCGTCTCTGTGTCCGCTGATCTGTCAGTGACGCGGTGCGAGGGCGGGGCGCCCCGCGTTGTACAATGTCGCGTTGCCCGGCAGGCCGCCGTGTCGCTCCGCGTCTCGTGGGGCGGCAGACGTCGAACCTGTCGGGTCTGGTGCGCGTGCCGGACCCTGTTCGGCGGACGTGCCGTGTTGTGTGTATGTGTGTACCGCTGGACATAGGCATGCTTGGCTGGTTAGTGGCGTGAGGCGTCCCTTGTGGTCGCCTTGGCGTCGCGGTGGTCGGCGTCCCTTGCAGAGAGGGGTATGGTGAGGTGCGCTGCATGTTTGTCCGGAGCGCTGACTTGTGGCCGGTCGGTGATACGGAGCTCACACAGGCGGCCCTCTGTCCACTAACCCGTCCTTCAGTCAGCTGGCCTTCAGCTTGGCTCGCCGCCGCCTGGCGTCCGCTTCTGTGCGTCTGCGCTGCCGCCTGTCTGCTATCTCGGCTGGCTGGGGCCGGTGGTCGGCGTGGTCGGCGTGGCACGCCCACTAACCCCCTGCTGACCCTGTTCTCTTGTCTCCCTCTAGGCCGGGAGACGTTGCCCTGAACACCCCCACCCAACCCGCCGGAGACCGGTACGTTCGACGCCGCCGCTGCCGCCGCTGCCGCCGCTGCCGCCGCCTCGCCGTCCGCATGCCACGCTGCCTGAACTGTCTGCGCTGTCTGAACTGTCTCTCGACTCTGTCTCTCTGTATCTCTATCTCTCTATCTCCCTGTCTGTGCGTGTTTTTCGGAGCCCATTACCGTTGGATCTGCCTTCTTCTGTTCGGTGTCCGGCTTTACTTCCTGCTCACTGGTGTCGGCTGTTTGTTCTGTGAAGTGGTGGCATGCATCAGGGGGTGGGTCCTCCCCCAACTGTCAGGGGCGTGCCCCTCCCCATCCCAGCTGTCAGGGGCGGGCCCCTCCCCACTCTAGCTGTCAGGAGGCGGGCCCCACCCCACCTCAGCTGTCAGGAGACGGGCCCCAACCCACCTCAGCTGTCAGGAGACGGGCCCCAACCCACCCCAGCTGTCAGGGGCGGGCCCCTCCCCACCCCAGCTGTCAGGAAGCGGGCCCCCTCCCCACCCCAGCTGTCAGGGGCGGCCCCTCCCCACCCCACCCCAGCTGTCAGGAGGCGGGCCCCAACCCACCCCAGCTGTCAGGAGGCGTGCCCCAACCCACCCCAGCTGTCAGGGGCGGGCCCCTCCCCACCCCAGCTGTCAGGAAGCGGGCCCCCTCCCCACCCCAGCTGTCAGGGGCGGCCCCTCCCCACCCCACCCCAGCTGTCAGGAGGCGTGCCCCAACCCACCCCAGCTGTCAGGGGCGGGCCCCTCCCCACCCCACCCCAGCTGTCGGTTCCCCGCTCTCCAGTCTGACGATAATTTTAGCCAGCGTCAGCGAGAATGAGAGAGGAGACGGCAGCGAGAATGCCTCGCGGCGCGGATTTATGGCGTCCCCCGGACTCGTGGCCAGTTTCTAGCGGTGAGGTACGAGAGCCGGATGGGAAACTTTTCAGGCTAACTGTGATGAAGTGCTCCAGCGGCGATAGAACTTTATAGGCATTCAATTTGGCTGTCCGAAGGACCGGCCACTGTTATATTCACATTGGCTGCGGCCTCCGAAGGCGTATGAAAAGGCCATCTCATCGATTTGTACTGCAAATCGATGCTGTTTGCATACCAGCTCTGTGAGCCCGCTGCTGTCTGGGGCCTGGATATTGGCATTGTGCTGCTCCGGCGATCCTGGGTTTGATACAGCACGTGATCGGCCGCATACTGCCCGTCACTGGGTCACGCAGTCTGCTGTTGCCGGCCGGACCATGCCCCGGTTTCAGCACTGTGCCAACTAACCGGCCGGCGGCTTAACGCTGACCTCTGGTATGACGGGGTTTCCCCGACTCCAGCCCGGTGGCTGGCCGGTCGGCGGTCAGCACCCCTACCGGGCGTACCTCTGCCAGCCGGCCTGTAAAGGTGTCTGCATCGCGTCTCAGTCGATGGTGACTGTCGACATCAGAGCTCCGCGCGGCCGTTTCTTTGAACCGTCTGGCCGGCCGGCGAGCGGTATATATTGACCACCCTCGCCGTGTGTGTGTGTGTGTGTGTGTGTGTGTGTGTGTGTGTGTGTGTGTGTGTGTGTGTGTGTGTGTGTGTGTGTGTGTGTGTGTGTGTGTGTGTGTGTGTGTGTGTGTGTGTGTGTGTGTGTGTGTGTGTGTGTGTGTGTGTGTGTGTGTGTGTGTGTGTGTGTGTGTGTGTGTGTGTGTGTGTGTGTGTGTGTGTGTGTGTGTGTGTGTGTGTGTGTGTGTGTGTGTGTGTGTGTGTGTGTGTGTGTGTGTGTGTGTGTGTGTGTGTGTGTGTGTGTGTGTGTGTGTGTGTGTGTGTGTGTGTGTGTGTGTGTGTGTGTGTGTGTGTGTGTGTGTGTGTGTGTGTGTGTGTGTGTGTGTGTGTGTGTGTGTGTGTGTGTGTGTGTGTGTGTGTGTGTGTGTGTGTGTGTGTGTGTGTGTGTGTGTGTGTGTGTGTGTGTGTGTGTGTGTGTGTGTGTGTGCGTGCGTGCGTGCGTGCGTGCGTGCGTGCGTGCGTGCGTGCGTGCGTGCGTGCGTGCGTGCGTGCGTGCGTGCGTGCGTGCGTGCGTGCGTGCGTGCGTGCGTGCGTGCGTGCGTGCGTGCGTGCGTGCGTGCGTGCGTGCGTGCGTGCGTGCGTGCGTGCGTGCGTGCGTGCGTGCGTGCGTGCGTGCGTGCGTGCGTGCGTGCGTGCGTGCGTGCGTGCGTGCGTGCGTGCGTGCGTGCGTGCGTGCGTGCGTGCGTGCGTGCGTGCGTGCGTGCGTGCGTGCGTGCGTGCGTGCGTGCGTGCGTGCGTGCGTGCGTGCGTGCGTGCGTGCGTGCGTGCGTGCGTGCGTGCGTGCGTGCGTGCGTGCGTGCGTGCGTGCGTGCGTGCGTGCGTGCGTGCGTGCGTGCGTGCGTGCGTGCGTGCGTGCGTGCGTGCGTGCGTGCGTGCGTGCGTGCGTGCGTGCGTGCGTGCGTGCGTGCGTGCGTGCGTGCGTGCGTGCGTGCGTGCGTGCGTGCGTGCGTGCGTGCGTGCGTGCGTGCGTGCGTGCGTGCGTGCGTGCGTGCGTGCGTGCGTGCGTGCGTGCGTGCGTGCGTGCGTGCGTGCGTGCGTGCGTGCGTGCGTGCGTGCGTGCGTGCGTGCGTGCGTGCGTGCGTGCGTGCGTGCGTGCGTGCGTGCGTGCGTGCGTGCGTGCGTGCGTGCGTGCGTGCGTGCGTGCGTGCGTGCGTGCGTGCGTGCGTGCGTGCGTGCGTGCGTGCGTGCGTGCGTGCGTGCGTGCGTGCGTGCGTGCGTGCGTGCGTGCGTGTGTCGGCGGACGGACGGATCGGATCGGATCGGATCGCCGTCCAATCGGCGGCCGTCCAGGTGGCCCAGGTGGCCCACAGGCGTCTCTCCGGGCGTCTCTCCGGGCGTCTCTCCGCCACCGGAGAGAGGGCCGGCGCCGCCGCCGCCGCCGCCGCCGCCGGATCGATCCGGTGCGCGTGACGGACCGCCTGTCCGTGTGCCGACTCGCCGGGTGGCAGAGACTCGCCGCGGTGACGGTGGCCGCCAGCGCTGATCCACGTGGCCTGGTGACGGGGAGGCGTGATGTGATGTGACGCGCCAGGTGTCAGTGTCAGCGGGCTAAAACTAAGGGATAGCGAGGCTGATGTCTGACGCGTCAGGCGACCGGCTGGTTGTGGCCGGCTGGAAAGGCCAAGGACTGATGAGCTTGAACTGAGCCGGTGCCAGCCTGCTAGTCAATAGCATTACATTAGCGATTAAGTTCCTCGGTTCACACTTGTGCTGTACATTTGTGTCTAGTATAGCAGAGTTGATGCCCTCGGGTCAGGACTGGCTGTGTCCGGGGGATATTTGGCTGGTCATGAGCTGAACAGTTCTCTGGGGCCTTGCCTGGCCGGCGGCCGGTTCACGCCTCCCCCCCCCCCCCCGCTTCCGGCTGGGGGTGACTGGGGGCGCCGTTAGCCCAGTGGAGAGTTCTGGCGGACCGGTGGCTCGTCTCACCCGCGGCAGACGGGGCACCACGGTCACTGCAGCCGGGACTGATAGAGGTGACTGGTCTCACCCGCGGCAGACGGGGCACCACGGTCACTGCAGCCGGGACTGATGAGGTGACTGGTCTCACCCGCGGCAGACGGGGCACCACGGTCACTGCAGCCGGGACTGATGAGGTGACTGGTCTCACCCGCGGCAGACGGGGCACCACGGTCACTGCAGCCGGGACTGATGAGGTGACTGGTCTCACCCGCGGCAGACGGGGCACCACGGTCACTGCAGCCGGGACTGATAGAGGTGACACGGAGACCCGCTACACGGTCTCGGAAACGGCTGAATTCGTCCTGCGAGTCCATTTAATAGAAGATATCGCTTACCGGAAGCTTTCTGGTCTGCGGTCATTTGAAGTTTCCCGATGAATGAATACTTTATGTGCGCCGTCTTTCGCAGCATGAATGGGAAACGTATCGTGATCGTGTAGCAGGTTTGTCTTCAGCTGGTTGACCGCTGTCCGCGGCGCGGTGGCCGCTGTGGCCGCTGTGCACTGGCCGGGCCGGGCCGGGCCCAGCAGATCGTATTCACCGGCGGTGGCGGCAGCGGCAGGGGTGACGGCCGCGGGGTCACGATTCACCCGGCCGGGAGTGGCTCCGTTAGGCGCCGGGCGGGACGGGACGGGACGGGACGGGACGGGACGGGACGGGACGGGACGGGACGGGACGGGACGGGACGGGACGGGACGGGACGGGACGGGACGGGACGAGACGAGACGAGACGAGACGAGACGAGACGAGACGAGACGAGACGAGACGAGACGGGACGGGACGGGACGGGACGGGACGGGACGGGACGGGACGGGACGGGACGGGACGGGACGGGACGGGGCGGGGCGGGGCGGGCGGGCGGATTATGCCTCGTTCCACTCCAAGTTTGCGGCCGAAGAGCTTTAATAATAACAGCACGCGAAAAAATCTCACGATAAATTTTAGGTGTAATTGCAAAATGTAAATGCAATGCAAATAGGGTAGGGACCATTTTCGTAAGGTGAGGTTAAAGTATATTCGTTAGAAGCGCATTTTTTACACATTACACTGTTCGAATTTCTTCATTCAAAATAATGAATCCATAAAAAAAAAAATATATAAATGAAATACTGGATGGTGATTGGCCGAGTTAGTCGTGACGTCATACTATAGTTGCCCTTCAGGGTCATAAATATGCCGCACAAAAGCTATTACGAAGCCCATGTCGAGGGTGTGTTTTATGCGATGGCTTTGATAGACTGGATGAGGATTAGAGGGCGTAGGCCGAATATTAGGTTGGTGTTAAGATTGAAATGTTTTAATGTTTTTTTGAAATGTTTTTGAAATGGCATTAACATGGAGCCTGGTTGTGTGAAAGCCACAGCACAAAACCTGCCATCCTCAGGGATGTGGAGCAGGGCTTCTCGTGTAAGCAAAAGCTGTTTCCTATACCGTGCCCAAGGGCGTCGCCACCTTCTGAAAGTGTGTGTGTGTGTGGGGGGGGGGGGGGGGGGGCGGCGCGGAGGCATTTTGTAGTCGATTCTTTCCATGAAACGCCCATCCATGAAACGCCCGCCCACGAAAGTAGATTATTTATTTATTTCATCTGACCCCAACAGGTGTTCACTGCCCTATTGCTGAAAGCGTTTTTTTATATTCTGACTTCGTCTGTAACTGGGCAATGAGTCTGTAGACGATTTATTCAATACACAATACACAAAGCGCTTCGGCTGCAAACTTGGAGTGGAACGAGGTATAGTCCTCTCGTCCGTCCGTTTATCGTTGTTTTCCGTTGTGGTCACTCTGTCTCTGTTCTCTTACTCGCTCTGTATGTCTGTAATGCCTGCGACGACTCGTTGTCGGTCATGCTCTGTGTTTTGCGTGATGCTCAGATGTTGCTCTTGTACAAATTTGCTCCTGTTTCCCCTCCATGGAGAATATGCCGGGTGAAGCTATCCGGATGAATTGTGGCAAATCTCGTCTGGCTGTACTCTTTGGGCTGGATGATATGCTGGCCGCACACACAGTGCATGGGGTCACTCCATGGCCTATACCGTGATTAATCTGCTAATCCGAAACATGGTATGGGAATTCGGCTGCATGAACGGTAACCTGCATGGACATTACCTGCACTGAATCGATGCCGTGGACTACGTGAGGGATATATTGAGATTGTCATGGTAAAGCTGACTCAGACACGTTTGCATAAGATATTCGACGAGTTCCCCTTAAACTTGCAGCATAAGTGTTACAAAATTGCGTACCAACTGGTATGATATTGATATTGGACTGATATTGGATATTATTGGAGTTGATATTGGACGTGTTTACGCAGTGTCCATTAGCGGCGGGTGAGCCGGCGGCCAATCAGCGTGCAGGCCGCAGTGTGACGTAGT
This sequence comes from Chirona hameri, assembly GCA_036785665.1. NCBI lineage: Eukaryota > Metazoa > Arthropoda > Thecostraca > Balanomorpha > Balanidae > Chirona > Chirona hameri. The sequence continues at coordinate 12,268 of JAXIVJ010001915.1, read as the reverse complement.
CTTGCGAGGTGGCTGATCAGCGGCCCGGGCTGGTGTACCTGTCCGGGGTCTCCCTCCCCGCTCCGGCCCGGCCTGGCCGCCGTCTGTGGCAGTATGTGTGTGTGTGTGGAGGGGGGGGGGGGGGGCAATCGATCAGCCAGCTGGAGACGTCAAATCGCTTCAGTTGAGCTGATGGAGTCGATGGAAAGCTGCCACTTTTGGAACTTTTGAATTCATGCTATGATAAACAGCTCATAGAAGATATTTGTTTATGGAAACCCGCCGAGCCTGTCATCTCAGTTACATGAGCAAACCCCTATGTGTTGTTTTTTGCATAGAACGAATCCAAAAGTTGTCTTGATCTGGCGAGATTTCGTCCATTGTTTGATCTCTGCTCGTCTGTACCACATGTGCCCGTGTACCGCCTCCGCCGCCCCCCCCCCCCCCCGTATGTTGGCTGCTCCGGCCCTGTCTGACGCTGCCTCTGTGTGTCTCGGTTGTCACTTTGCAGGCCCGGGGACTCGCCGCCGCCTCCCTCCCGACCGGCCGGCGACCGGTACGTACTCTCGGACCGGACGGTCACGGCTTGGGCCGATACGACTAGGTGCCGCTGAAGGCTCATGGCAGGGACAGCACCTGGGAGGGACAGCACCTGGGAGAGACAGCACCTGGGAGAGACAGCACCTGGGAGGGACAGGAGGGACAGTGTGCTAGTGCTAGTGTGCTAGTGGTAGTGCTAGTGCTGATGGCACGTCTGCTGCATGGGCGGCCAGTTCGCCGTGCATGCCGAGCGCAGCCAGCCTATGCTCTGCTCGTGTGTGCTATTGTCTGCGCTGCACTCAGCTCAGGCGATTGTCTGCGCTGCACTCAGCTCAGGCGATTGTCTGTCTGCGCTGCACTCAGCTCAGGCTATTGTCTGCGCTGCACTCAGCTCAGGCTATTGTTTGCGCTGCACTCAGCTCAGGCTATTGTCTGCGCTGCAATCAGCTCAGGCTATTGTCTGTCTGCGCTGCACTCAGCTCAGGCTATTGTCTGCGCTGCACTCAGCTCAGGCGATTGTCTGCGCTGCAATCAGCTCAGGCGATTGTCTGCGCTGCAATCAGCTCAGGCTATTGTCTGCGCTGCACTCAGCTCGGGCTATTGTCTGCGCTGCAATCAGCTCAGGCGATTGTCTGTCTGCGCTCCACTCAGCTCAGGATATTGTCTGCGCTGCACTCAGCTCAGGCGATTGTCTGCGCTGCAATCAGCTCAGGCTATTGTCTGCGCTGCACTCAGCTCAGGCTATTGTCAGCGCTGCAATCAGCTCAGGCGATTGTCTGTCTGCGCTGCACTCAGCTCAGGCTATTGCCTGCGCTGCACTCAGCTCAGGCTATTGTCTCCTCAGCTCAAGCTATTGTCTGCGCTGCACTCAGCTCAGACTATTGTCTGCGCTGCACTCAGCTCAGGCTATTGTCTGCGCTGCACTCAGCTCAGGCTATTGTCTGCGCTGCACTCAGCTCAGGCTATTGTCTGCGCTGCACTCAGCTCAGGCTATTGTCTGCGCTGCACTCAGCTCAGGCTATTGTCTGCGCTGCACTCAGCTCAGGCTATTGTCTGCGCTGCACTCAGCTCAGGCTATTGTCTGCGCTGCACTCAGCTCAGGCTATTGTCTGCGCTGCACTCAGCTCAGGCTATTGTCTGCGCTGCACTCAGCTCAGGCTATTGTCTGCGCTGCACTCAGCTCAGGCTATTGTCTGCGCTGCACTCAGCTCAGGCTATTGTCTGCGCTGCACTCAGCTCAGCCTATTGTCTGCGCTGCACTCTGCTCAGGCTATTGTCTGCGCTGCACTCAGCTCAGGCTATTGTCTGCGCTGCACTCAGCTCAGGCTATTGTCTGCGCTGCAATCAGCTCAGCGCTGAACGTAAAAGCCGAAGACCTTTAGGGGTTGCCAGTCGCTATTGTGTGCCGCCATTGTCTGACCAGGTTAAAGCCGTTGAATGGGCTAAGCTGTTGCTGTTCTGCCAGCTATAATGACGCGTTAGTGACGTTTGCTGACAGTTGATAACGTGTGACGTCAGGTGGTGACGTTTGATGTGCTCTGATGACGTGTATAATGACGCGTTTCAGGCCGGTAGTGACGACGCCCGTGTCTGCGTCAAACGGTGAGCCGGAGCCGGTGAAGCCGCGCAGTCTGCGATTCACCTGGAGCATGAAGACCACCTCGTCCAGAGACCCGCAGGAGATCATGGATGAGATCAGGAAGGTCAGGATCTCCGAATGACCGGCCCTGTGGCCATGGTGTGGCAGATGTGGCCCGTGTCGCCGAGGGCCTATCGTAGGGTTTGGATCGTCCCCAAGCCATAAGCTCGACTAGTTCCACCCTGTCCGGCTCTGTGGCCATGGTGTGGGAGATGTGGCCCGTGTCGCCGAGGGCCTATCGTAGGGTTTGGATCGTCCCCAAGCCATAAGCTCGACTAGTTCCACCCTGACCGGCCCTGTGGCCATGGTGTGGGAGATGTGGCCCGTGTCGCCGAGGGCCTATCGTAGGGTCTGGATCGTCCCCAAACCATAAGCTTGACCAGTTCCACCCTGTCCTGCTGTCTGTCCTAATGTCCCGCTGGTGTGCCACGATACCAGAGTGGTCTGCCGTGGGGCGCATTCTTGGGTTCTTCCACACGAGACTTTTGTCTCGTGTTAGGGCGTCTGTGGCGTAAGAGTTGTCATTCGTTGTAGTCTATTGAATCGACAGCCCAGTCTGTCTCAGTACGATACGGAGTAGATATATCATCAGACACCCCTCGGGGTGGCCATCCCCCCCCCCCCCCGATGCATATTTCCCAAGTGAATACAGCTGGCGGGCGTGTTGGGAAATAGCAACCACTTATAGAGACAAGTCAGTCAAAAATATAGATTTTTTTTCTCTCTTTTTGGGGGGGGGGGCATCGTCCATACTTGGCTCGTCAATATGTCTTCCGGTTTTTGAATGTTTGAAAAAAGTTTGACTTGGGGAAATTGTTCCCCCCCCCCCAAATCATTTTTTGGGGAACATTTTTTTTTGGGGGGGGGCAATTTCCTAAAATCAAACTTTTCAAACATTCAAAAACCGGAAGATATATTGGAAAACCAAGAATGGACGATGTCCCCCCCCCCCCCCCCCCCCCCAAAAAAAAAAGAGAAAAAAAGAAGCAATATCTTTATTTTTTACTTATGTCTCCCTTAGTGGTTGCTATTTCCAAACACGCCCGCCAGCTGTACACACTTGGGAAATATGCCGCCCGGACACCCACCGGACCGGGCTGGTGTCTATCCCGACCCGTCTCTCTCCTCTATGTGACCGGAGTGCTGTTCATGGTCCCTGCGGTTCGGCGGTCAACCGCAGGCTCTAAGCCCCGCCCCTTTGATCATGCGCCATTATATGCAGGCGTCTTATGAACACTGAATGCCGCGATGCGCCACTTTAGTGGCATGTCATCCTGCGGTCGCTGCGGTCGCTGCGGTCGCTGCGGTCGCTGCGGTCGCTTCGTACCGATCGCAGGAACCGCAGCCGACCGCAGCCATGTGACGTCATACCTTTCGCCCCATCCCCACTTTGCGTTATCCCCCTGCTGCCGACCATTGCTGACCGCCGAACGGCAGCCAACCGCAGGGTCCATGAACATCACTCTGGTGTGTGGCTCCGCCGTGCCTCACCCGTAGAGAGCTGACCGTCTGTGTTTAACCCACCTACTGCGCGTCATCTGTCCCCTTAGCTGACGGCCGCTGCTCGCTGGCCTGTCCGCCTTTCCGTCAGCCCCCTGTCAGTCTGTCCGCTCTTCGGTCGGTCTGTCAGTAGCGACCCCGGCTTCTCTGCGCCCAGTCTCTGTCTCGCGCCTGTTTCCACCGGTTTCTCTCTTCCCCAGCTGCGTGCCGAGCGCGCCGCCCGCCGGACGGAGCGCGCCGTCCGGCCGCCAGGCAAGTGCTGCGTGCGGGTGTGTCGGGGTTCGGCGCCGGGTGTCCGCCCGTCTCACCACCCCTCCACCCGTCCTCCCTCCCGTGCCTCCCTCTGCCCGGAGTCCGGCCAGGCGTGGGGTGACGCATGCCTGGTGTGCTTGGGTGCCTGGCGGGCGGTGGTTGCCTGGCGCGGCCTGCTGTCGGTCTGTTCAGTGATGGTAACGCTGACGTTGACGTGCCCCGCCGTTCCCAGGTGCTGGACGCCAACAGCTGTGACTACGAGCAGCGTGAGAAGTTCCTGTTGCTCTGCGTGCACGGAGACCCGCGCACTGACTCGCTGGTCCAGTGGGAGATCGAAGTCTGCAAGCTGCCGCGCCTCTCGCTCAACGGCGTGCGCTTCAAGCGCATCTCTGGCACCTCGATCGGCTTCAAGAACATCGCCAGCAAGGTGGCCAACGAGCTGAAGCTGTGACCCGCGGCCGACGAGGCGCCGTCCCCCGAGCCGGAGTCGCAGCCGGAGCCGGCAGAGGAGGCGGCGGCGGCGGCGGCGCGCTGCTCGTGCCGCCCGGAGCCGCCGCCGCCGCGCCGCCGCCACCCTGCCTGCTGAGAGGGCCGACCCAGAGGGAGCCGAGCGAGAGAGCTGAGAGAGCGACGTGCGCCACCGTTGTTTTCCTTTTATATCATTGTTACGTCTATAGGAGCGTGGGCGGCGGCCGAGGCGGCGGAGGGCGTCTTCCGTGGCGCTCCCGGCGCAGCTAGCTTCCCGGCGGACCCGCGGACAATCGGCGCGCGCGCGCAATCTGTGATCCGCCCTCCGATGTGGTGTGCGTGCTGTGCGTGACAGTGTGTGAGGATGTGTGCGTGTGTGTGCGTGTGTGTGAGTGTGAGTGATGCGTCCCGCCGGCCGCACGCGCACCCGGCGGGCGCCGACGAGACGGGCCGCACGTGCGCGCGTGCGCGGTAATTCTAACATTTTGTGGATGTATTTATTAGTATTACGTGCAGCGCGCCGGCCGGTGGCGCAGCCCAGTGTCCGCCGGCCGCCGCCGGCTGTTGAGATCCGTTTATCATATTCATCCAGGGCGCCGCGTGGTGTGTGGCACCAGTGGCGGCCCCGACCCGCCCTGCCGCGTCCCGCCGCGCCGCGCCGCGCCGCGCCGCCTGACGCGCCGCCAGATGGTTGTTTTTATGGAGTGGACTGTGTTGAGGCGCGTTTGCACAATACCGGACGGCGTGCGTATGTGTATGTATATATAGAGAGGAGTGTATGGGGTTGCCGGCCGCCCGGCCCCTGTGTGATACGTGTCCGCAGAGCAAGAGGGATGGGAGAACGCAGGCGAGCGCGTGCCGCCGGGTGAGAAGCCCGCGGCGGGCGCAATGATGGAGAGAGAGAGAGAGAGTGCGCGACCGATTCCAAACTAAACCCGACTAGTACTGCGCGATTTATCAACGAGGTAGACCCGACGCGCCGTGCCGCGCCGCGCTGGGTTTCTGTTATTTCTCTCTGTACAGAATGCTAATAGCTCTAAAAATACATGTGATAAAAGGAGAGGTGGTATTTCGAGGTAGTGTTGTTGCCGAGAGGAGGATATAAGGTATTTGTCAGGGGGGACGCGTCCCCCTTATCTTCAGATAAGCGGGGTACAGTATCCCCCTATCCCAGCAACCTATCGCTGAAAAAATGTACTCCGTGTATATAATTTCCTTCATGTGTCGCCAATGTTTTCCATGTTGAAGTTCAATCAAATTTGGTGACATTGCATACCTACAAATATGACGATCCTGAGACCATGGACTACTGTCATGCTGAAAATTATGCGTTTTCAATCAAACATGTGGATGGTGTGTACAGTGTGTTTGACCGATAATGGTCACAATCTAAGGCTTTGGATGGAAAGTATGGCCAAAAACTCATACCTTAATTTTGACCTTTGACCTGACTGTGACCTGACATATGATCTTATTTTAACAATTTCGCGTATGCTTTAGATGCGTCTCATTAAAGGAAAAAATGGCATTTTCCCACAAAAATGGAGTTGGCACTTGAAATCGACAGACGAGGCTAAAATATGATGTAAATTCATCGCATTTTGCATATACAAATTCCTTCAGAGAGATATTTCAAGTTAATCTTGATAAGCGTTCCACACTTCTAACGACCAGTTCTTCCCAAGTACTTTTCGTTTTCCATCAAACTCCGGGCTTTTCCAGTATTGTTTTTTTTTACGCAATGGTGTGGAAAATATATTTTGCGTTCTGCTTGTGATTATATACCCGCCCATCCTTTACAATTAACAACCATTGAGAACAAAAAACTGGCAATTAAATCGTAAGCTCAGCGATGCACGACGACGGCGACCTATTTAGTGTCGGCGATTTGTTTCGAAGTGCCCATTCAACAACGTTGAGCAGATTGATACAAAACCGCCAGATGTGTCGCTTTCCAATGGTGGAGGGAAAATACCTATCATGAATTTTCCAAACTTCCAACTTCGAATTACGGAATAATTTTATTTAATTCTTAAATTTAGATCACATCATTTTAATACCATAACGGTAGGCAAATAAATTGTTGCTAACGAAATCAAAAGGTCATTATTTCCCTTTAACCCGCGCACTGCAGGGGGGTTGATTTCCGCCCCCCATGCTTTTCTCAGATAGAAAAAAAACGGCGGCGCGCAGCGCCACCGGGTTTTGGCACACCTGTTGAGACATCAATTGCGCACACTTTGAAAAAAAATTACCTCTGGTCATCTCAGGTCAGGTCACCAGACCAGGTCAAGTGACACACCTCCAAAAACGTTTGCTGTTGTGCCAAAGCCAGAGTTTCTCACCGATCAGTTTGCAACTTACAGGGTGTCATGAGGGCATAAGTACTTACAATTCGTTTATCTCGGAATTTTGATATCGGTGACTTAAGGTCAGGTCAATTTCGTCACCTCTCCATAATAAGTCAATGGGGAAATATAAAATGCTTCCTATTTCAAGGATATGCATTATATTAGTCCAATTACAGCTGGATCATGTTATTATAGGATGTTCTTGATGATCCAAGTGTAAGTTATGTTCAGTGACCCCTATGGGGTCATTGGAGGTCATCCGAGTTCACCATCACTTCTTTGTCAATAACTCGCGACATAATGCAGATAAAGAAGTAACACCGGCAGAAATGTGTTTGTCTCGTCGAGACACGTCTCCCTATATGCAACATGACCTATTTGGGTCTTGACCTCAGGTCAAGATCACGTGACCAGTGGTCATTGACCTAACAAGATCAGCATGTATATCATTCGCAGCGCCTTGACGAGACAAACACAATGGCGAAAAAGTTTTGCGTTAGCTTTATTGGGAAAAAAGTTATCAGAAAACAACGGTTTTGCAAAAAAAACAAACAGATTTTCCCCTTTTTTTACCTCTGGAGCCTCAAATATTGACCTTAGATCAAATTTAAAGACACCTTGTCGATTACAAATTTAAAAAAATTAAATTTAAATGGGGCGGAAATCAACCCCACCCCCTCTGCAGTTCGTGTTCGGCGCAAACCCCCTGCAGTGCGCCGGTTAAGAGCTTTCGATTGCCTCCTTGCGCGTCTCGCTGCGGTTATTGGTTCGGAAGATAACGAGGGGGCAGAATTTGCCCCTCCCCCTCCCCCCAGCAGATTCAGGAAGTGTTCGGCTGAATACCCCAGCGGGGCGCGGGTTAATGAAGTTAATAAATACTGAATGTTTCGAGGCCCTAAAACTTAAATCATGCAATATTCAACCATGTCAGGTAAAATGCCAGGCATCAGCATCACTTGGGATTCAGTAGCCGTGTTCAAGAAAACATGTGTACGGTGTGTACAGTGTGTTTCATCCTATTATCGCACAAAGTGCTCTCAAAGGTATAATGCATCTCCCGCATAAGCAAAAGTGAAATTGTATGCAAAGATCAAGGTCAAGGTCAGGTCACAAAAGGCCACTATTGGCAAGAGGTCTACGAAAGCCATGCGACACATATTTTATGGGTTATTTTACACGTAGAATTATATAGTTGCAGACATTTTCACAACCTGACCCCATAAATGGCCCTCAGGTCAAGACAGGGCACACAAGGTCAAAATTTGAAATTGATTAATATAAATAAACATGCTTCTAGACCAGTTTGGTCTCAGAAATACAGTGGTGGCATTTATTTGTCTGTATTTGGTCAATAAAAGAGAAAAAAAATAAAAAAATGACATGAGTTACTCATACTTAGGGAGCTATAAGTCAGTCAAAAAAAATATTGATTTGAAATTTGGTGTGGATATCGTCCATACTTATACTTATCTCCCATAGATATTCCGTTTTTGTTTAATATCTTCAAATGTTTTGATTTTGTGGGAATTTCCCGAAAAAAATCAGTTTGTTTATTTTTGGGAGTCAAAAAGCCAACATTTTACACATCCGATATATCCATTGTTAAGAGACCATCATTTCCGTTCTTTTGACGTTTTGTATTTGATATTTGCATCAAAACTCGATTTTATACGATACAAAAAAATGGATCCCCCTATCCCCCCTATCAAAAATTGGTGGCGACGCCCCTGGTATTTGTCGCAACAGCTGCGGGCTGCGCAGCCAGCTAGATGGTGAGCCGCCTGCCGTCTTGCCACCAACGGTGTAACACCAGTTGGACACGATGGTCGTTCAACCGACCACCCCATAATGGAGTGGTAACAAAACTAGGCTGTTTGTAATGGGGTACCCATTACAAACAGCTTAGGTTAAACGAAAAATGGTTTTCCCGACCTGGGCTTTTTGTGGTTAGTTGCGAGCACGCACGCACGCACGCACGCACGCACGCACGCACGCACGCACGCACGCACGCACGCACGCACGCACGCACGCACACACACACACGCGCGCGCCCACGTGTGGGGGCGTGTGGGGGTCATGGTACGTTAAGTAAACAAAGAAGGCAACTGATATGCAACTCGCAGAAAAGCAATGATGAAGAAGACGATAAAACTCTCCGCAAGCAGTGTAAGCCTTCCGGTACAGCATACCACTTCAGGCTGACAACGCCCTGCCATCTAGCGGAAGAAATAAGAACTAACTACGGTGGTTATTATAAGCGCAACATCTTAGCACAGCACCCATTGGTAAACTGGCATTCTACACAATTTAACTTGAAATAAAAGCGAATAAACGCAACATTAAATACACACAAATGCTTTAGACATATTCTTAGGTATGTGTTGCAAAATTGTGCATCTCATTTGAAGTAAGGAGTTAAGCGTACACATTTGACTAATTACATTTACAGTACGTGAAGCAATTTACACGGGCGTCGAAAGTGTGGTGACATGGGAACACGTCCCCTATTTTTCTCCGGGTTCTAACATTGGCCCAGTGGGTGTTGCGTGGAAAGAATAGTCTTTAGAATCCCCATGTCCGTAACACTGCTTTACACTTGAGAGTCCACTGTCCACAAACTGCGTCACCAAGTAATGGTCAACAGTCAGATCATCGGCATTGTGCGTTTATTGACGGCTCAGAGCATCGGTTGACGACTCGACAATTAAAGCTGACATGGCTTAGTTATCACACACTCCAATGTGCATTGCAGGCGCAACTGTTTTATTGCTTATGTAAAATGAAATGATCAGAACAATGATGATTTGCCATTCTTTGACTTACCAGTTGTAGGCTCAAATGGTCCCTACTCATGAGCTCAGTATTAAACAAGGCAAAACATTACATGAAACATGAATAGCCTTACATATAAAACATCACACAAAATAACTGCAACAACATACTCTATTTTTCGGATTCTAACATTGGCCCGGTAGGCGTTGCGTGGAAAGAATCGTCTTTAGAATCCCGATGTCCGTACCCATCCAGATATCCAGCACATTATCAAGCGTTTGACTGCCCTAGCTCAGTTTTGAAATAACCCTCCACTCACGTAATCGAAATCGTAAATCGATCGTACCGTCTGCAACAAACCCCATGATTTATATCAATGATCTTCGTCAACGATCACGATTATTTTAACAGGCCTCATAGCAATGCCATGGTGTACGTTCACCGGCCACGGACCGGCCACGGACCGGCCACGGACCGGCCACACCATGCATTACACACTTCAGGCAGCTTCTGAAGGCCCCAAGACAACTCTCACGATACTGCATTGCTGGCGCCGTACCATCGGAGACGATTGCTGCAATTATCCAGATTGTTCAATACAGACCAGCATTACCACTACCAATCTACAGGTGTTAATTTCAACGTGTAGTGATAGTGACTCTGCCCGGCACTTTCATCCGTCGACCGTCCCGACGTCTATTTTATGCCGCGTTTCGTCTCGAGTGACGTTCTACAGCGGAGATGCTGACATTGTTCGGGACAGAGCCATACCCACTGAGCACGCACCGTACCGCCCATCGAATGTGCCGCAGGCCGGGCGGCTCGGAGCATCTGTAGTCGGTGTTATCCTGTGGCGAGTGATGATTGGGCCTGCCGAGATCTCCACACTTCTGAGCAACAGACGCTCGTGTTGCGAGAATACGCCAATCACATCTTCCGTGCAGCATCAGAGTCGGGTGTTCCGGCTCCTCCACTGTGATCTCCCGACACTGCCGATATCGTCCGTACTGAGTCGGCCCGTACCACGCGGCGTCCCTGGTCTCCCTCGTCGCCCTGCAGACATACCCCAGCCCGGTATCACTGTGTCTAGCTCCGCCGATGGCTGTCATCAGCTGCTTCTCTCTGATGTCACAGACCGCGCCACATGTCACAGGCCGCGCCACATGTCACAGGCCGCGCCACATGTCACAGGCCGCGCCACATGTCACAGGCCGCGCCACATGTCACAGGCCGCGCCACATAGGCAGCTGGCGCCACACTGCTGCCCGCCCTGACGTCACTCCTGGCTGTCTGAGTCGAAGCTGAGTCCGGCGGCGGTGGTCCGTTTGCGTGCAGACGGGTTGACGATGCTACGGCCCGGCGGCCGCTTCACCTGCCGACGGGCGCCTCTGATGCGACCCAGAGGCGGTCCGACCGCCGCCGCCGCCGCCGCCCCTGCACGCTCCACCTGCCGACAGACGGGCACACCGTCAGGAAGAGGACGGCCGGTCCGACAGCCGCCGCCGCCGCCCCTGCGCGCTTCGCCTGTCGACAGACGGGCACACCGTCAGGAAGAGGACGACCGGTCCGACCGGCACCGGCACCGGCACCGCCCCTACGCGCTCCACCTGCCGACAGACGGGCATACCGTCAGGAAGAGGACGACCGGTCCGACCGGCACCGGCACCGCCGCCGCCCCTGCGCGCTCCACCTGCCCACATACGGGCACACCGTCAGGAAGAGGACGGCCGGTCCTACAGCCGCCGCCGCCGCCCCTGCCCGCTCCGCCTGTCGACAGACGGGCACACCGTCAGGAAGAGGACGACCGGTCCGACCGGCACCGGCACCGCCGCCGCCACTGCGCGCTCCACCTGCCGACAGACGGGCACACCGTCAGGAAGAGGACGGCGGAAGGAGCAGGAGAGGCCACCTCAGGCTGGCAGGCGGAGTTGGTTGTAAGCAGACACAAACTGAGACAACCTGGCACCACAAACAATGTTCAGAAAAGTGATGGCCTGAGGTGGCCTCAGGCCATCACTTAAGCCAGTACTGGTTGTCTCTATGAAGGACCATAGGTGGCCATTCAAACCGCCAACTTTAGATTTACTACACACATTTAGGCAGTTTCCTTAACATATATTATATTGTCTATTTCATAACAAAAAGAAAATCTGAGATAGCCAATGTCATTTGATGGAATGATAAAAACCCAAAATTTCAACAAACTGCTACCTAATCATAATTTCAACTAATTACCTAATCATACATATTACCTGCTGAACTACCGAGATCATATTTAACTGGGAGAAGACTGCAGAGCATAACATTGAATACATTACGAGTGCACTACTCTATATAATTGCACGCGGACCATGAATCAGAATCAGAATCAGAGTTGAATCATAGCGCTGAGCCGTGAATCAGAGGTGAATCTATTCACTTTACGCTGAATACCAATTTGAATCAGAATCGAATCATTGAGGTTTCACGGGAATCTCTGATGAATCGATTCATTACAAACAATAATCGTTTAGTCTGGTTGGGAGCGATGACTTGGTCATTGACCCAACACGCCCATTGCCCAAGCTGCCCCCGCGAGCAGTTTGTGTCTTCCGGTACAGCATGCCACTTCAGGCTGACAACGCCCTGCCATCTAGCGAGAGTAATAAGAAAGAACTGTACGGTCATAATTGTATTATATGCGCAATATCTTAAAACACAACGTGAAACGCGAAGCAAACACAGCCAACAACACCCAGCGGTTAAGTGGTATTCTACATCTGTTTTA
>JAXIVJ010001914.1:92500-122814 GCA_036785665.1 Chirona hameri | reverse complement strand
GAATGGGGGGAATTTTGGGTACCCTGCCCCCGCAATCCGCCGCCCCTGCTCAGGGGCCCCTCCGACCTGCCCAGGGGCCCCAGTCTGGCTAGGAACTCATCCGGCATGTTCAAGGGGCCTTCCGACCGGCCCAGGGACCTTTTCGGTCTAGTCAGGGGCCCCTCTGACTTGCCCAGGAGCCCCTCTGATCGGCCCAGCGACTCTTCTGGTCGGCCTGCGCTGGCTGCTTTTCGCCCTTGCCGACATGCTCAAGGTGCCCTCCGACCTGCCCTGGAGCCCCTCCGTGCTTGCCAGGGGCCACTTCGGCATGTTCAGGGGCCCTTCTTACCCGCCCAGGGGTCCTTTCGGTCTGATCAGGGGCTCCTCCGATCTGCGCAGGGGCCCTTTTAACTTTCCAGGGGCCCTCTGGTCTCTCCAGGGGCCCTTTAACCTTATAAGGGGCCCTTCCGACCTAGCAGGGGACTGCGCTGGCTGCTTTGTCGCCTTGCGACATGCTCCGAGGGCCCTCCGACCTGCCCTGGGGCCCCTCCGTGCTGGCTAGGGGCTCGTTCGGCATGTTCAGGGGCCCTTCTGACCCACCTAGGGGCCCTTTCGGTCTAATCAGGGCCCCTCTGACCTGCACAGGGGCCCTCTTAACTTCCCAGGGGTCCTCTGGTCTGTCCAGGGGCCCTCCAACCTGCTCAGGGGCCCTTATGACCTGGCAAAGGACTGCGCTGGCCGCTTTGTCGCCCTGTCGACATGCTCAGGGGCCTCTCAACCTGCCCAGGGGCCCCTCTGTGCTGGCTTGGGGCCCATTCGACGTGTTCAGGGGGCCCATTCGACGTGTTCAGGGGGCCCATTCGACGTGTTCAGGGGGCCCATTCGACGTGCTCAGGGGGCCCTCTGACCCGCTCAGGGGCCCTTTCGGTCTTGCCAGGGGCCCCTCTGACATGCACAGGGCTCTTTTGAACGTCTAAGGGGCCCTCTGGTCTTTCAGAGGGCCCTGGTGGCCCTAAAGGGCCTCTGAAGTCCGCTAAACTCTCTAAAGACCACGCTTCGTGTAGTAAAGAGCCTATGATACCGCGCTTCGCGTGGTCTCGTCGGCCCTTTTCGGCGCGCTGCGCGCGCCGAAAAGGGCCCTCCTGGCCTCTAGGGAGGGGCGGCCGCCCCCGCCGCCCCTCCCCTTGGCTACGTGCCTGAATGCGAGCATGGCATGGCCCCTCTGACCCTCCTTTGTTCTCGTACCGGGTACCGCCCCCTCCCCTTCCGCCGTGCCACACGGCCGGGGCTGGCGCACCGCTGCGCCATCACGAGTTTCGAAAATTGACCTGTAGAGCAGCCCCTGGCGGAGGATAGTTCACGAGAGAAAAAAAAAACGCTGACAGCATGTGCCCCGTGACAGAACGTGTCCCGGTCTCCCCTACCTATCAACGGCTGGCCGTCACAATGTTATCACGGGGCGTGGAGGCTTTTCAAGGCAAAATCCGGAGTAGCAAACAACTGAAAACTAGCACAGGGAAAATAGCTATTCCGAAATAATGAGCGGTCGCGTTACATGTTTCTAACGAATCTCCAAGCGAAATACAAGATAAAATCGGTCAAGATATGCGGTAAAGAAGCCCAACTTTTAATACCCGAGTAGAAAAGTATGCATGAACTGGAAAGGTATCTGCAACCGTATTTCGTTGACAAATTTGGCGTAAAAATGTCTGAAAGGACCTATGATCAATTGTTGAGAGAAGGAATGGCATCAACAAAATGTTTTAGCAAGAAACCAAATATATGGATTTGCGAGTCTCGGAGTCTCGGATCCCCAAGTTGCATTGCAGAATCAAAAGTACTGGCACGGGCGTGGTCCAAGTAACAAGGGAAAAATGAAGGAAAGAATTTGCACTAGTAGAAACCATCGTATTAGGATCAATATTAAAACAGAAACGGTGTCAAATTTTGGAGGAAAAATACATTCAAGAAAGTGTTAAATTGAGCGAGCTCGACTTAAATCTCGACTCTCGACCAATCAGAACACGAAGGGCCCTGCCACACCCCGCTGAACGGAAAGGTAATACAAGGGACTGACTCAATGAGATGCTGAGCTGGAGACGACGCCGGAGGCAGCTCTCCTGTTGTTGTTGTCGTTGTTGTTGTGGGTCCCTCCGGCCCCGGCTAGCGCCGGGGCGTAGCCGTACGGCTCTGGTAGGACCGGTAGCCGGCAGCTAAGGCCGCCACCACGTCGTCCCGCTGCAGGTCTTCCGGTCGTCCATATATTTCCCAGCGATAGGAGGCGGGCCCCGCACAGGCAGGGACACTTCAGCAGGATATGCTGAGGCGTGTCCGGCTCCTCGTCGCAGACCCGACACCGGGCCGTTGGGCACCCGGCGTCGTTGCATCCCGGGCACGAGTCGGTCGGGCGGCGTCCGATGCGATGAAGGTACTGTTCGGATCCGCTCCAGTGTCCGGCTCGGAGTTGGTGGATGTCCACGGCGGCCTCTCGGTTGTCGCCGCGGACCGAGCCCGGGAGGCGGTTCTTGAAGGTTGCGCAGAAGGTGCTCCGCGGCAGAACAGCGGACCTCCTCCGCGCGGTTCCTGCCGCAGTCCGAGCCAATGGAGGCGGAGATTGTCACGTCGGAGGCCGGGGTCCACGGCGGCAGCGTGACCCTGAGACGGGCCTCGATGGGGTGGTCCGGTACTCCAAGCTCGGCCAGTACCTGTCGGACAAGCTCTCGCCAGCTGGTGACGCTTGTGAGTCGGCGGCGGGGGAGCACGCGAGCAGGTCCCTAAGGGGGTCTCCTTCCGGCAGGGAGGCCGCGAGCGCAACCATCCTCGTGGCCAGGACCGCACGTCGGGACTGGGCGGTGGGTAGGCCCGCCTCCGCCATCAGCGCGTGACAGGGCGTCGAGATTGGGCATCCGGTGACGGCTCTGGCGGCCGCCCGCAGCTCCCTCTCCACCAGCACGACGTGTGAGGCGGAGGCGGCGGGGAGCCAGGCGGCGGCGGCGTACTCCAGTGCGCCGCGGACGTAGCCGTTCGTCACCGTCCTCAGGTGGGTCTCGCGTAAGCCCCACGAGTGACCGGTGAGCTTGCGGAGCTGAGCAGTGCGGGCCTCATTTTCTTGCGCAGGCCGGCGCAATGCTCCCCGAAGTGCATCAGGCGGTCAAAGGTGACACCGAGCAGCTTCACCTGAGGGGCTCCGTGCACCTCCTCTCCAGCCACCCTGATGGTAACGTTGCGGGCGTCCTGAGCCCACTGGGACAGGGCGAGGACCTGGGTCTTGTGTCCAGCGATGGTCATTGTATTATTGTTGGCCCAGCGCGCCATGACATCCGCCGCCCGCTGCGCCCCGCGACAGGGCCAGGTCGATGGTGGCGCCCGCGCTCACGGTGGCCGTGTCGTCCGCGTACATGTATACGGAGGAGCGGGGGACCGCGCGCAGCTCCTCCACCAGGTCCGCAGCCCACAACGTGTAGAGCCCTGGGGCAGGCCTGCCCGGAACGGTCTCTCCGCAGCGGACGCCGTTCACCTCGACACAGGCGTGGCGGTCGCGCAGCAGCTGGAGGATCCAGGTCGCGAGACATCTCGGGAGACGACGCAGGAGCTTGACGTACAGCATCTTGTGGTCGATGGTGTCGTACGCTCGGGCGAAGTCGTATGCCACCATGATGAACTTGTCGGCTGTCTTTCCGTCCACCGGGCGTCCGCGAGGCTTGGGCTTATTCCAGCCGTCCTGTACCGACTGGACCAGCCTGGCAATGTTTTCCTCAGCGGCTCTGCCTCGGCGGAAGCCGACCTGTTCTGGTGGGATCAGGTTTAGTCGCTCGCACAGGTGACATAGGCGAGCAGCCACCATCCGCTCCGCCAGTTTCGCCACTGCTCGTCAGGGCGATCGGGCGGTAGCTGGTCACGTCCTTGGGGTTCTTGCCCGCCTTCAGGATGGGAATGATGACGGCCCTCCTCCAGTCCCGCGGGATCTCCCCGCGCATCCAGGAGCAGTTGATTAGGGAGAGTAGCGCCTGCGTTACCGCAGGTCCCAGGTGGCGGAGGTGCTCTGCGCATACTCCATCCGGGCCCTGGGCCTTCGCCGGCTTCATTTTGCGCAGCTGCGCGGCGAGCTCCCGCGGGGAGAAGGGCTGGCAGGCCTCCGTCCGGTCACCACCACAGGAGCAGGACGCTCGGCGGCGCTGCTGGAGCTCAATCTTGGTGATCCTGTCCCATTTCTTCGATCGGACGTGTTTGCTGACGGAGGCGCAGGTCGCCGCGAACACCCCGGCCTTGGCACGGTCCGCCACTGCCTCACGGCCATGATCCCCGTTGACAGCTGGCCAGGGGCTGCCAGGGGCTGCCGCCCGCACCCCGCCCTCCATCTTGCTCACGGCCATGATCCCCGTTGACAGCTGGCCAGGGGCTGCCGCCCGCACCCCGCCCTCCATCTTGCTCACGGCCATGATCCCCGTTGACAGCTGGCCAGGGGCTGCCGCCCGCACCCCGCCCTCCATCTTGCTCACGGCCATGATCCCCGTTGACAGCTGGCCAGGGGCTGCCAGGGGCTGCCGCCCGCACCCCGCCCTCCATCTTGCTCACGGCCATGATCCCCGTTGACAGCTGGCCAGGGGCTGCCGCCCGCACCCCGCCCTCCATCTTGCTCACGGCCATGATCCCCGTTGACAGCTGGCCAGGGGCTGCCAGGGGCTGCCGCCCGCACCCCGCCCTCCATCTTGCTCACGGCCATGATCCCCGTTGACAGCTGGCCAGGGGCTGCCGCCCGCACCCCGCCCTCCATCTTGCTCACGGCCATGATCCCCGTTGACAGCTGGCCAGGGGCTGCCAGGGGCTGCCGCCCGCACCCCGCCCTCCATCTTGCTCACGGCCATGATCCCCGTTGACAGCTGGCCAGGGGCTGCCGCCCGCACCCCGCCCTCCATCTTGCTCACGGCCATGATCCCCGTTGACAGCTGGCCAGGGGCTGCCGCCCGCACCCCGCCCTCCATCTTGCTCACGGCCATGATCCCCGTTGACAGCTGACCAGGGGCTGCCGCCCGCACCCCGCCCTCCATCTTGCTCACGGCCATGATCCCCGTTGACAGCTGGCCAGGGGCTGCCGCCCGCACCCCGCCCTCCATCTTGCGCAAAATCTTCGTTATACGTCCCAGGTTGGCCGGTTTGTTGAGCTCCTCTGTCGCGAACTTGCGGAACGCCTTCTTCCGAGCCTATTCCTCCTTGTCGTCGGCCTCCCTCTTCGCTTCTTTCCAGCGCTCTCTGTTTTCCGGCGTTGGGCTCCGGTGAAGGTCAGTCCTCGCCCTCCGGCGCCCGCCACCGCACGCTCCAGGTCCGGATCCAATGCCCACGGTTTTGCGTCCGCTCTGGCGCCTCGGGGAACATGCCGAACGCTCGCCTCTAGGATGACGCTCGTGAGGCGCCGGGCCTCGTCGGCGGTAGAGGGCGCAGGCGTCCCTGCTGTGAAAGCCTCTTCGCATTCTGTAGGCATCCCAGTTGGCCTTGCGAAAGGCCCAGCGCGTTTTCCGGATACGCCGCGGGCGGTCGCCGCTGACCGAGGCTGAGATGACCTGCGGGAGGTGGTCACTTCCCAAGTCCCCGCCGACGGTCCAGGTGCAGCGCTGTGCCAGATCGCGATGCGCGAGAGAGACGTCTGGGGCGGTGGGCTGGCCGGCCCCGTAGCCGGCGGGGGTGGCAGCGCCGGAGTTGAGGACGTCCCAGTCGTTGGCGACGGCCCGCCGGAGGCAGCTCTGGAGGCAGCTCGCCTCGGAGGGAGCGGGCGGCGGCGCAGACTGCGCTCTCGGCCGGCGGCCGTAGTCAGAGGTCACCACTTAGCACCACTAACGAAGTAAGTCGCTGCACTACAGCTATCCTCGCCTATCCTGCCCCCCCCCCCCCCACTTAGCACCACTAACGAAGTAAGGCGCTGCACTACAGCTATCCTCGCCTATCCTGCCCCCCCCCCCCACTTAGCACCACTAACGAAGTAAGGCGCTGCACTACAGCTATCCTCGCCTATCCTGCCCCCCCCCTACTTAGCACCACTAACGAAGTAAGTCGCTGCACTACAGTTATCCTCGCCTATCCTGCCCCCCCCCCCCACTTAGCACCACTAACGAAGTAAGTCGCTGCACTACAGCTATCCTCGCCTATCCTGCCCCCCCCCCCCCCCCACTTAGCACCACTAACGAAGTAAGTCGCTGCACTACAGTTATTCTCGCCTATCCTGCCCTCCCCCCCCCCCCACTTAGCACCACTAACGAAGTAAGTCGCTGCACTACAGCTATCCTCGCCTATCCTGTCCCCCCCCCCCCCCCCCCCCACCACCACTTAGCACCACTAACGAAGTAAGTCGCTGCACTAGAGCTATCCTCGCCTATCCCCCCCCCCCTCCCCACCTAGCACCACTAACGAAGTAAGTCGCTGCACTACAGTTATACTCGCCTATCCTGCCCCCCCCCCACACTTTTACAGGCCCGGTGACCATTCCAGCAAAATTTGCGTTGTTAAAATGGAAATTAAGTGGAACTGAATTGAACTTGACTCGTCCGACCAAACTGGCTACTTCGAAATAGTTTAGGTAAGAGGCAATCATGCAGCCAAGGCTGTGCTAAATGCGTGAGGTTAGGCATCTGCGAATGTATGGTTGCCAACTTGAGGTTAAGTATGCCGCGTTGAATGAGAACATTGGTCAATATTTATAGCCAAGGCTGTGATAAATGCGTGAGGTTAGGCATCTGCGAATGTATGGTTGCCAACTTGAGGTTATGTATGCCGCGTTGAATGAGAACATTGGTCAATATTTATAGCCAAGGCTGTGATAAATGCGTGAGGTTAGGCATCTGCGAATGTATGGTTGCCAACTTGAGGTTAAGTATGCCGCGTTGAATGAGAACATTGGTCAATATTTATAGCCAAGGCTGTGATAAATGCGTGAGGTTAGGCATCTGCGAATGTATGGTTGCCAACTTGAGGTTATGTATGCCGCGTTGAATGAGAACATTGGTCAATATTTATAGCCAAGGCTGTGATAAATGCGTGAGGTTAGGCATCTGCGAATGTATGGTTGCCAACTTGAGGTTAAGTATGCCGCGTTGAATGAGAACATTGGTCAATATTTATAGCCAAGGCTGTGATAAATGCGTGAGGTTAGGCATCTGCGAATGTATGGTTGCCAACTTGAGGTTAAGTATGCCGCGTTGAATGAGAACATTGGTCAATATTTATAGCCAAGGCTGTGATAAATGCGTGAGGTTAGGCATCTGCGAATGTATGGTTGCCAACTTGAGGTTAAGTATGCCGCGTTGAATGAGAACATTGGTCAATATTTATTGTCTAATGGCGTCTTGTAAATACGTGCGGATTTAGCTAGAATTTTAGATTGGGGAGTGAGCTAAGCAATTTTTCGATTATGTTCTTTATTCGGTTATTCTGAGCAACCGTAAACTGATCGAAGACTCATCGTCCGTAATACTAATAGAATAATTGTTCGTGATACCGTTTGTTTAGTTTAGAATAAACGTTGTGAATTTAGCAATATTGTAATTGGGAAGAAACCGTGATGAAGCTGAGGTGGCCGTTGAATGAAAGACAACCTAAGCCGCAGTACGGTACCACGACTGAGTGAAGCAGGGCAGAAAATAAAGTCAGTATGGTATAGCCATTGATCAACTATTGCACAGCCAGAGTTGTTCCAGTTTATTAGAACACACCATGCCCGCAACGCTTTAGCGAGAAGTCTTAGTGCGACAATTCAATGCGTTTCGCTTCCGCCGATTTAATGATATGCAGCACAGTTACAAACGATTTATTGGCTCTTGAATCGCATAATACTAACCTTCGCTAAACCGTTAAAATATTAGTCTAACTTCACCCGTTAAAATACTAGTCTAACTTCACTTCCAAGCCGATTATTAATTAAGAGAGTTGTACTTCCAGCTTGCACGATACAGATAATTACAGATGAGAGATTATATTGGTGTTTTGGCATCGGATTGTTCTGAAGGTTATCTACTCAGGAGTTTGTTGCTCAAATGTGCGCTCTAAGCAATCATTCTCGGGGAGTTGTAGGTCAACCGACAAGAATTTCAGCCAGAAAATATGTGCATATAATCGGCTATACACTAGCTATTATATATATAGCTATTGAATCGGCATCACTTTCTACGGACGATTTCTGAAACGACGGTGGGCACCTGTTTGGTTGGACGGCTTTTGTCCCCACGGTGAGTTAATTCATTTAGAGACAGTCCGATTATTTGCACCTGTCCACCGACTGTAAATGTATATACAAATAAAACGTCTGTGTTCTGTAGTTCAAAGACGGGTGAATTTCTCTCTGAACTGACTTTTGTTTGTGGATTCATCAGTACATTCGTTTATATATTAAAGGGAACAGTTCACCTTGTCAATGGGGTTTTTAGTTGAGATAGTCGAACCTGTTCTCCATGCTCGAAAATTAACTTGAGAAGCTTTCACATCTTCATGGAAACCCTTAATTAGTTCAAATTGGCTTACCGGAGTCTTATAAGCCGGAACGAGTATCCATCGTGACTCCCATCGCTGATTGGCTGATTTGACGTATGATTATGACGTAACGATGACGTATGGCTTGGGGAATAAGTATTATAAACATTGAAATGTGGGCAAGAACATGCTGTTTCAGTACCTTATTCCCTTCATTGCACGAATGAACTTTTATATATATATATATATATATATATATATATATACATGTACATGTACATGTACATGTACATGTACATGTACATGTACATGTACATGTACATATACATATACATATACATATACATATACATATACATATACACATACACATACACATACACATGCATATATATATATATATATATATATATATATATATATATATATATATATATATATATATATATATATATATATATATATATATATATATATATATATATATATATATATATATATATATATATATATATATAGATATATATAGATATAGATATAGATATAGATATAGATATAGATATAGATATAGATATAGATATAGATATAGATATAGATATAGATATAGATATAGATATAGATATAGATATAGATATAGATATAGATATAGATATAGATATATATATATATATATATATATATATATATATATATATATATATATATATATATATATATATATATATATATATATATATATATATATCGGGATTGTTGCTAAAATCGTCTATAAACACTTATCAGCAATATTCAATTTGTCAAGCAATTTTCTCTTCTCGGCAATATTCTTAGTGCAATTATACGTCACGCGCGTGCAGATATCGTCACGATGACATGGCGTGCTTCTTAGCAATCTGATTTTGCATTAATTCACTCCGTTCAGAGGACAAATATATTAACCCGCGAGTTACTGGGGTATATTCCATAACGCGACTGGGGGGGGGGGGGTATTTCCCCCCCCCCCCCCCCCCCGATCTCCGGAACTACTGGACCGATTGTAAAATTCAAACGGCATTTGATATTCCTGGGAAATTTATCAAGGGAAACATAATATTGTGGACCTCGGGATCACCGATGACGTCACAGGTCAGGTCAAGTACAAAATGTTTGACCGTGTCAAAAGGTCTAGATGGATAATTGTCGCGAAAAATTGCGATATTAAACGCATAAGCCGTCGATAAATCGGTATGATTCGTGTGTCTGACACTTCTAAGTACCATTCTAAGCTGTTTATTATGACCTTCGGTCAGGTCAAGAGCATACTGGGTCACGACGTCAAACTGCAGATTACAGTCATTAGGCGTTGTAACACATGTTTATGGGTTTGTTTTTCGTGCGAAAAAATGACCTTAGAACATTGTTTGTTCCATATAAATAGAAGTAAAAGGCAAAAACGGAAATGCATTTTTTACGCTGGGAGAGGTGGTCGATTTTTGTCATTTAAAGGTCAAGTCAGTCATTTTTGAAGATAGCGACTTCATATTTGGTACACATTCACCAACACGTCGCGATCACATATTCTGGTTTGTTGATAATTCTGATTTTTTGTTTTGTTTTTGGTATTTTTTTTTTAGATTTCTCAAAATTTTGAATATAAAACAACCTAAAAAAATCCGAGGAAGCAGTTTGATAGCCCGGTCTGTTGAAAAATAATTGTTCGCGGAAAACGCTGCCAAAGATACAGTGTTTGAGATAAATTAAATTGTTTTATATCACATTACTGACAATATATTGTCAGTAATTTAATTTAAGACAATTTAATTAATCTCAAACATTGTACTTTTGACAGCGTTTTCCGCAAACAATTATTTTTCAACCAAAACCGAAGAACATGACGCCACTCTGACGTAATTTCCGGTTGACCTATCATAACCTCATCTTTTTCCTTTGGCCAACATGTGTAGAATTGATGTGAGAGAAGGTACTGCAAGATTGGTGACGATACTGGTGTTGGTTTAAGAGTTATTGCAAAATAACGGGGGGGGGGCAAACAATAGCCCCCCCCCCCCCCCCAGTAAGTCGCGGGTTAATTGGAACCAAATAACTGACATTATAATTTGTTTTTCCGCGTTTATATATATTTGTATGGCTTACTAGTAACATACTAATTCATTTCTAGCTTCTCTCAATCATTTCTGATTTGTCGACGCTTCGCTATCGCTGCGCCGACCGTCCCTACGTTTGGCTCGGGTTTCCATTCGCCACTTCCGGACTCGTGTAGCGTATGGCGCCAATACTTGTGCGACACGTCAGACGGGACGATTCAGCTACAAGCCAGCCACCATACTGGCCGGAGATATAGAGCTTAAGCCGGGTCCGGATACGTCTCCCGCCTCGGCGACGCCACCTGGTGCGTTGACAGCTCACCACGCCAACGCCCGGAGTTTGAAGAAACAGCTGGGCGATCTCAGGGCGTGCGCTCCGGTCCTCGAGCGCTATGATATCGTAGCCATCACCGAGACGTGGCTAAACGATACCGTTGCTGACTCCGAGCTGGGTTGGCTTCGAACAGCATGCATGGTTTCGTCGTGACCGAGGATCCCGGGGCGGCGGTGTAGCTTGTGCTGTTCGGACGCCTCTGCTGCCTCTGCGACTCCCAGATCCAGACGGCACGGAGACGCTGCTACTCCGTCTGCGGGGCCATCGGCGACTGTCGCCGTCTGCTACCGACCACCCGACGACGATACTGCTCTTCAGAACGTCACGGACTCGTTGACAGCCATCCAGCCTCGGACTGTAGGCTCCTCGTCGTAGGTGACTTTAACCTGCCCGGGATCGTGTGGACGGCGTCATCGGACGGAGCAACCGTTAACCTACAGACATGTACCAATAGAGCTGTTCTATTTATAGATGACTGCAATATGATAGGTCTTAAAGGAAATAGTCACCTTCGGGAAGATTTCTCAGAACACGATTTTATTATATTTTTTAATACAGTTTCTTTTTTTCTTTTCAAAAATGGTCCCACATCGCGCCAATTCAGGACAGAAGGTCGTAAATTATTTATTGTATGGTGTGCGTTATTGGTCTGCGCATGCTCCATGCAGTGCTGGCACTTTCCGACGGTACGGTATATCATGTATGCGCCGCATTCCTTCGCCAAAAAGTCAAATATCTTCGGCTGGAGAGTCTTTTCAGCCAAGAAAAGTTGCAGATAGGAATTTCTCAACACGGGCTACAAAACTGCTATTTCAGTTCAAAACCCCATGTTGAAGGTGAACTATTTCCTTTAAACAGTGGGTGTGCGAGCCCACCAGAGGTGATGCGACACTAGATTTGGTGTTCACCAGGCGACTGCCAATTAACGTCTACGTACGAGATAGCCTGCTGGTGTCCGATCACAAAGAGACGGTAGCCTCATGTACGGTGTCAATGCATCAGAAACCTGTTCTTACAAGGCGTACTGCATACAATTATAAAAGCGCCGACGTCGATGGCCTGCGCCGGAGTTTATTTTTGATCCCGTGGGTAATTCTGGATGACCTGAGCGTCGATGAGTCAGTAGACACATTTTACACACTGCTGAGCTCCGCCATCGCCGACCACGTCCCGACGGTGGTCCTCCGGCGCAAGGTGCCACCGTGGTTTGATAAGGCGGTGCGCACCGCCTTGCGTTTGAAGGAGGGCACCGTATTGTCGAATGCGTCGGAACCCTACGCTATTCCGCTATTCGCTATTCCCGAAACCATAGCCGACTTTGTAGATAAAAGACGAGATTTCAAGTCGCAGTCAAATAGCAAATACTTTGAATACTTGCAAGGCTTAACCGATGCTTTTAAAACTAACCCCAAGCGATACTGTTTTTTTTTTAATGTGTCACTAACAAATCTTGTGTATCACCTGCGCTGCGTGCGATTGACGGTGGAATTGTGACAAAGGATCAGGACCGTGCTGAGCTGTTCAACGATGCATTCGCCGCGAAATTCACTAACCCTGCTATTGCTGTTGTTCCGGACGCAACGGTGTACCATATCGACGCTTTATCACAATTGCATGTATCCGAAACCACCGTTCGAAATGCCCTAAAATCTGTACCTGCCACCAAGGCCTGCGGACCAGACAATATCAGCGCGCGTATCATCGTTGAGTGTGCTGATGAACTAGTGATCCCTATTACCAAGATATTCAATGCCTCGATCAAGTCCGGCGTCTTTCCGAAGGGATGGAAGCAGGCGAATATCATTCCAATTTTCAAGAAGGGTGATAAAAAGTACCCTTCAAATTATTGTTCAGTGTCCCTGCTTCCTCTCCTCGGAAGGATACTAGAGCGAGTAGTCTATGACGAACTACTTCGGCACGTGTCACCTGTCCTGTGTCATGAGCAGCATGGTTTTATCCGCCGCCGTTCGTGTGTTACTAACCTTGCTGTCTATCTTCCAACAGCGTGGGAAGCCATATCGGACGGATACCAGACGGACGCTATATATACAGATTATTCGGCTGCTTTTCAAAGCGTTAATCACTCGCTTCTCATTCATAAACTAAAACATTCCTATCATTTGAGGGATTCTAGAAGCCTTAAAATGGTGTGTCTCATATCTGTCCGATAGGCGTCAGAGGGTCATCGTCAATGGCAGACTGGAAACCAGTAACGTCTGATGTTCCAGAAGGTTCTCTTTTGGCTCCTTCTCTTTTCATTATTCATCAATGACTTACCACTTGAAATTCAGTCCGGCTGCCTTCTGTACGCCGATGACGTCAAAATCTATCGCAAAATTACTTCACCATCTGCCGGACTACTGCTGCAACAGGATCTCGATCGTCGGGCAGCCTGGTCCGCCAGTTGGGGACTAACCCTGAATCCCCAAAAATGCAAATCATTCACTATGACCCTCAGGCGCGCGCCCGTCCCGACAATATATTTTACTAGTGCTACAAAACTCGAGCACGTTGGAGAGATTCGCGACTTGGGCATCATTCTCGACACCAAACTTACATTTGCTGCCCAGGTCACAAATGTTGTCAGAAGGGCCAACAGATCGTTCGGACTACTAATTCGCGCTTTTCAAACCGGTTCTCATGGTTCAAAGTTTAACATGAACGCTCTACTGTGCGCTTACTTCTCCAACGTACGCTCAATTTTAAAATATGGTAGCGTGATCTGGGCGGGCGCGGCTGATTCCCACACAGTGCGGGTCGATCGGGTTCAACACTAATTAATAATGTGGCTTATAAATAGTACTTTCTCTGGTCATACCACTTCTTTAGCATACTCAGACTTGTTACAACACTTCCGGATACCTTCTTTATCAGCTCGTAGGATTCAGCATGCCCTATTATTGTTCATCAAGAACATTTTCCACTCGAAATTAGATTCTCAAACTTTGCTAACAAGCTTTCCACTTCATGTACCAGTTCGATCGACCCGCACTCACAAGCTGTTACAGAGATCTGTCCCCGCGTTAACACCGTGAAAGGCAGTCTAACAGGGTACCTAGGCTAGTCAACTCTTTTTTTAAACAGCATCCCAGAGGTGGATTTTCTTGTAGATCATTTTAACACTTTTAGAAAACATGTCATCACTTATATAGCATCTCTGTAACTCGTCTTTTACTGTCGCTGTTTTGATTTTGCATCATTTATCAGTTCACTTAATATTGTTTACACTATTTATATATTACTAATGTTTCGATGCACTGTATAGAGTGATCGTGTTAGCGGTTTTACTATGTGACTTCATCTGTCAGTGGGGGCGACCCTGTTGGTGATCTGCTTAATAAAATACACAAATACAAAAATATCGTGGAAGTGACGTTTGTAATTTAGATCCTTAGTGTCGAGGGTTACTGCCATGTAGTCACCGAGGCAAATCGCGTGAGACACAGACAACGCCAAGAGCACCGGGCCTTTTGGAAGAGGCATGACTGCTTGTGTGCCCGGCTCCTATGTCGAAAATCAATCAGCGCGGCAGGTATGTGATCGTAGTTGCTCTCCGAAATTTACGCTCAGACAGTTGATATATAGGGAGTTGATAAGCGGCTGATTCCGGAACTGCGGGGGCCAATTACCCAGAGGCGATAGGTTGGAGCAGAAAAGGGAGGGCAGTTGATATATAGGGAGTTGATAAGCGGCTGATTCCGGGACTGCGGGGGCCAATTACCCAGAGGCGATAGGTTGGAGCAGAAAAGGGAGGGCAGTTGATATATAGGGAGTTGATAAGCGGCTGATTCCGGGACTGCGGGGGCCAATTACCCAGAGGCGATAGGTTGGAGCAGAAAAGGGAGGGCAGTTGATATATAGGGAGTTGATAAGCGGCTGATTCCGGGACTGCGGGGGCCAATTACCCAGAGGCGATAGGTTGGAGCAGAAAAGGGAGGGCAGTTGATATATAGGGAGTTGATAAGCGGCTGATTCCGGGACTGCGGGGGCCAATTACCCAGAGGCGATAGGTTGGAGCAGAAAAGGGAGGACAGTTGATATATAGGGAGTTGATAAGCGGCTGATTCCGGAACTGCGGGGGCCAATTACCCAGAGGCGATAGGTTGGAGCAGAAAAGGGAGGACAGTTGATATATAGGGAGTTGATAAGCGGCTGATTCCGAGACTGCGGGGGCCAGTTACCCAGAGGCGATAGGTTGGAGCAGAAAAGGGAGGGCAGTTGATATATAGGGAGTTGATAAGCGGCTGATTCCGAGACTGCGGGGGCCAATTACCCAGAGGCGATAGGTTGGAGCAGAAAAGGGAGGGCAGTTGATATATAGGGAGTTGATAAGCGGCTGATTCCGGGACTGCGGGGGCCAATTACCCAGAGGCGATAGGTTGGAGCAGAAAAGGGAGGACAGTTGATATATAGGGAGTTGATAAGCGGCTGATTCCGGGACTGCGGGGGCCAATTACCCAGAGGCGATAGGTTGGAGCAGAAAAGGGAGGGCAGTTGATATATAGGGAGTTGATAAGCGGCTGATTCCGGGACTGCGGGGGCCAGTTACCCAGAGGCGATAGGTTGGAGCAGAAAAGGGAGGGCAGTTGATATATAGGGAGTTGATAAGCGGCTGATTCCGAGACTGCGGGGGCCAATTACCCAGAGGCGATAGGTTGGAGCAGAAAAGGGAGGGCAGTTGATATATAGGGAGTTGATAAGCGGCTGATTCCGGGACTGCGGGGGCCAATTACCCAGAGGCGATAGGTTGGAGCAGAAAAGGGAGGACAGTTGATATATAGGGAGTTGATAAGCGGCTGATTCCGGGACTGCGGGGGCCAATTACCCAGAGGCGATAGGTTGGAGCAGAAAAGGGAGGACAGTTGATATATAGGGAGTTGATAAGCGGCTGATTCCGGGACTGCGGGGGCCAGTTACCCAGAGGCGATAGGTTGGAGCAGAAAAGGGAGGGCAGTTGATATATAGGGAGTTGATAAGCGGCTGATTCCGAGACTGCGGGGGCCAATTACCCAGAGGCGATAGGTTGGAGCAGAAAAGGGAGGGCAGTTGATATATAGGGAGTTGATAAGCGGCTGATTCCGGGACTGCGGGGGCCAATTGCCCAGAGGCGATAGGTTGGAGCAGAAAAGGGAGGACAGTTGATATATAGGGAGTTGATAAGCGGCTGATTCCGGGACTGCGGGGGCCAATTACCCAGAGGCGATAGGTTGGAGCAGAAAAGGGAGGGCAGTTGATATATAGGGAGTTGATACGCGGCTGATTCCGGGACTGCGGGGGCCAATTACCCAGAGGCGATAGGTTGGAGCAGAAAAGGGAGGGCAGTTGATATATAGGGAGTTGATAAGCGGCTGATTCCGGGACTGCGGGGGCCAATTACCCAGAGGCGATAGGTTGGAGCAGAAAAGGGAGGGCGAGAGGCAGGACGGCCTCAGAAGTCCCTCCCGGGTCGCTCGCAGAGTCGAACTCTAGGCATTAGGCAAGACCAAGCCCCTATATAATAATAGGGCAAGGCCATCCGCGTAGCCCGCCATCGGTGCCGGCCGATGTTAGTTACGAAGGTTATTGGTCCGGCAGAGCCCGAGGTAAGAGGGCCCGGACATAAAGGTTACAGGTCCGACGGAGCCCCAGGTTTGAAGGCCCGGACATAAAAGTTACATGTCCAGCGCAGCCCCAGGTTTGAGGGCCCAGACTTCAGGGTTGGGTTTCTCTTCCGGAAACAGGGGGTAATACGTAAAGCGTTGCGATGTACCATATAAGTCGTATGAATGTTGTCGAGACTCCCTGGGGATGTTAGGAAAAACAGGTTGTAAATAACTTCATATTTTTCGGGGCGACCCACGCAGAAATGCTGTCGTATAGCGGAACAACCCACGGATCTCGGGAATGATGGACATTTATCCTACCGGGGTCACTCATCCAGCTGGCATCCGGCAACGACTGGGAGGGAATTTAGGGGCCTTACACCTATCAACACCGGGGCGTATGACAGAATAATAATTGCGATGGTGTGTATGAACGTTTGAATGAAGCCGAGTGAATCTTAGGTCAAGGCCAGTAAGGCACTCAGCCAGGACAGCCAGGCGGATAACGGATTGATACTCGAAGGCTATTTAAAATTACAGCAACGCTATCATACGACGAGTGGGTAACTTTTGGCACAGGAGGTAGGCAGGCGTGCGAGGGGAGCGAGTAACTGGACAAATGACCTAACTTAAGATTATTATTAAAGCTTCGATCACAAACATGACAATGGTCACAAGAGTACTACCAACAACCCTAGTAATATCCGCTTCTTCCCCGTACCAGTCAATACCCTTAACCCGCGCACTGCAGGGGGTTGATTTCCGCCCCCCCCCCCTCAGGTTTTCAAATATAGCGAAAACCCGGCGGCGCTGCGCGTCGCCGGGTTTTGGCACACCTGTTAGGACATCAATTGCGCACACTTTGAAGAAAAAAAATAACCTCGGGTCATCTCAGGTCAGGTCACCAGACCAGGTCAAGAGACCCCACCTCCAAAAATGTTTACAGTTGTGCCAAAGCCAGAGTTTTTCACCGATCAGTTTGAAACTTACAGGATGTCATGAGGGCATAAGTATTTACAATTAGTTTATCTCGGAATTTTGATATCGGTGACCCAAGGTCAGGTCAATTTCGTAACCTCCCCATAATGAGTCAATGGGGAAATATACAAATGCTTCCTATTTCAAGGATATGCATAATATTAGTCCCATTACTTCTGGATCATTTTATTGTAGGATATTTTTGATGATCCAAGTGTAAGTTTTGTTCATTGACCCCTATTGGGTCATTTGAGGTCATGTGAGGTCACCATCACCTTTTTTGTCAATAACTCCCGACATAATGAAGATAGAGAAGTAAATCAGACATCAATGTCTCGTCTCTGTTGTCTCTGTATGTCTCGTTGAGACACGTCTTCCCATATGCAACATGCCCTACTTGGGTCACCACTTGACCTTGACCTGAGGTCAAATTTTTAACTTAACTTAACAAGGTCACCATGTATATTATTCGAAGCGCCTCGGCAATATAAACACAATGGCGTAAACAGTTCGCTGTTATCTTTATTAAGTAAAAAGTTAATAGCGAAAAACGATTTAGCAAAAAACATAATTTTTTCTTTTTTGACCTCTGGACTCTGGAGCCTCAAATATTGACCTGAGATCAAATTTGAGGACACCATAGCGATTTAAAATTTAACTGGCTGGCGTTTGCTTTTTCCGTTTGTTTCTAACTAGCATAGTTTCTGAGATATATGTGAATTTCTGGAGCGATGTCCTAAAACAGGAGAAAAAAAATGAAAAATTTGACTCGGCGCAAAGTCCCTGCAGTGCGCGGATTAAAGGATTGACTGGTCCTTTCACCTTCAACATACTCTCATTAGTTTGCATACATTAGTTTGCATACATATTTGATATACACTAGTTTTAAACTGATATAGCAGTTGTGTAGCTCGTGTTGGAAAACCCCTATCTGCAAGTTTTCTGGACTGAAAAGATCTCCAGCCGAATATATTTGATTTTTGGCGGAAGAATGCGGTGCTGGCGAAAGAATGTGGTGCTGGATCTAGCCCGGGCAGAGGCTATACTATCAGCCAATCAGCTTGCAGCTGGTGCTAGCAAGCGAACCGCCGACTGCCGGTTGGCACATCTCTAATGCGAATCTATCCTTACGCGACTACTTTCGAATCTGATTGGCTGAACCATTTTGTTTAATTCGCGTGACGTCAGGACTCTGACGCCGAGAGTATGTATTTAGTTTTCATAAACAATAATAATTTACGGCCTTCTGTCCTGAATCGGCGCGATATAAGGCCATTTTTGACAATATGAAAATATATTGTATTAAAAATATAATCAAATCGTGTTTGGGAAAATTTCCCAAGGTGAACTATTTCCTTTAATGGTGAGACGCTGCCCCTCCTGGAGCAGTAAAACACTTACATCGTGAACTGCCTCTGTGATGCACCGGAGTAATCAGCTCCTCTTCAATTTGAAGCATCAGCTACCATCCGATGCATTTTGTATGCGAAGGGGACGACCTAAACTTCACTCTCGCCGCCTTCAGGCCCCGACGGTCGCCACCCGTCACTTGTAAGTTGTAAACGTCTCCCTCTGGCGGCAAGACTTCAAGGCGATCTGGCCCCCACAGTACACCAGCATTCAAGTTTCCCTGCAGTCGCCTCCCCCGCACTACACTACTTTTCATGATAAGCTTCCAGACTGGTCAACAAGTAGTAAGTACTGCTGCTACAGTAGTAGCACCAGCTTACAACAGACTACAGTAGCAACAGCTTTCAAAATCACCAACATGCAAATTTACTCACAAGTTTCGCCCATGTGGAGGCATCTACTTTGACACCTTAGGTTAAGATCCAATGAGAATGCCCAGTTCATGTGCTAATGTTCCATGTGACCGAGCTTGAGGCCAATTGACCTTCCATATTCTCGAAAATGGTATGCCTGGTGTTAGGCTTTGTGTTGCAATTTAAAATAGCTACTTTACCCATTGTCGATATGTGTCTGTCTGCTGATTCAGAGGAGCCTGGTGACGTTCGTCACGTTTGTACTGCACCCGGCGCGGACCGCAGACGAGCGTACGGCGGCCGCGGTCCGGCAACTGGCTCAGATGTGGCCGGAGGCACTTGACGGAGCGGGGCCCGATGGCGACGCGCCGCTCAGCAAGGTGGGCACTGTGCACAGTGTGGCAGCAAGGTGGGATACGGCCGCCGTGTGGCTTTACCGTGTTGTAAAGCCTCCCCCTGCTGCCTCACCTACCCCCCCCCCCCCCCCCTCTGGCGTCAAAGCCGGCCATTGCCACGGCCAACTATAAGCATTTTATTGCATTGGTTCCCCGGTTCCTCATATTTAATAAATGTGCATCATACGGTTAACTCCCTTTGGTTCAACACCGGTGGAGGCAGTGGCGGCTCCAGGATTGTCTTAGGCTAGGGGCCGCTGGACCGAGGGCGGCATATTTCCTCGGTGACGGGCGGCATAGTCGAGAGGGGCGCCAATATGTAAATTAAAGGGATAAAATATGCATATTCCTTACCCCTTTTTGAAAGTTTGGTGGCATGATCGGAAGGTCCGACTGCGGATCTACGTATACATAGGTTCACATGATTCACAAGATCCACATGCTTTTTTTCTTCTCCGAGCTACCTACATGTAGCCCGAAGAAGCAACCAAAATATATTGTCGCAACAGCGGGAAACGAAGTTGCATACGTGGATAAACAAGGAGGAAAATTTTGAGTCAAGTCGTTCTTATTGAGGCTTTAGTCGCGCTTTAGGCTTTAGGCTTTAGTCGCGCCAAAGGGGATTACAACTTTTCGGTGTCAGTCACCGATTTTTACGCTATTTCATCTGAAGGTCAAATCGAACCTCCTGTTTCCAAAAATCGGGTCCATTTTGACCTTACGGGTCTCCTTCAAGGTAAAATTCAAGGTCAAAGAACGGGGGACGCTGCAGCGCCCAAAGTTACCGTCCAATTGCAACAACAATGGTCTCAAACGACTCCCAGTGCCCAGTTCCAGGTTGACAACAATTTCAAAGTTGTGTCCCGTGACAATCAAGGTCAAAGGACGGGGAACGCTGTAGCGTCCAAAGTTAAAATGGTTTCAAACGATGCTCATTTCCAGGATGACAAGCATTCTTAGAGTTGTTCCTTGTGACCTAGGTCAAATTCAAGGACGGGGAACGCTTTAACGCCGAACTTTGCGCGCTAACTTGAAGGTCACGGGGCACAATTCTAAGAATGCTTGTCATTCTGGAAATCGGCACGGGGAATAGTTTGGGACCATTTTTGTCACGATTGGACGGTAACTTTGGGCGCTACAGCGTTCCCGTCCTTTGACCCTGAATTTGATGTTGAAGGTCAAGGAGTTTGACCTTGAAGATCGCGAAGCACAACTCTGAAAATTATTGTCTTCTTAGACCTGGGCACGAGGAATCGTTTGAGACCATTTTGTCGCGATCGTACGGTAACTTTGGGGTGCTCCAGCGTTCCCCGTCCTTTGACCCTAAATTTGACCTTGAAGGTCGCGGGGCAAAACTCTAAGAATACTTGTAATCCTGGAAATTGGCACGAGTAATCGCTTAAGACCATTTGTGTCGCGGTCGGACGGTAACTTTGTGCACCACAGCGTTCCCTGTCCGTTGGCCTTGAATTTGACCTTGAAGGTCGCGGAGCACAACTCTGAAAATTCTTGCCATCCTGGAAATTGGCACGGGGAATCGTTTGATACCATTTAGTCGTGATCGGGCGGTAACTTTGGGCGCTACAGCCAGGGGCGTCGCCGATAATTTTAGAGTGGAGGGTCGGCTGAAATGACTGAAAAAATGTACCCCCATGCCCCCATTTTGTTTATGCGTGTAAAGCCTTTGCAGCATTTTTAATGTGGATTTTCATGTTGTAGTAGGTACTTGTTATTTAGCGCCGCCAAGTGGCGTGCAATTTGTACGGGTTTGTCTGATAAAACCCAGAAATATAAGCGGTGGGCCCTGTAGAGGATAAGAAGCTAAAAATGTCATTAATTCAATTCAGCCTTACGACGAACCGAATACGATGACGATGACAACCGATGTGACACCGCGAAGCGGCGTTAACATTTTAATTTTGTGTCATGGAAAACGAAATTATAATACTGGAACCAGACAGTGAGTGGAGCCAAGCCTCAGGTAACCCCTTTTTCTGGTTGCACATCTCGGTATGATGCAAAATGTTGCAATGAAGGTAGTTTTTCATATACATTAACCTAGGAGAGTAAATCACGATGACCGGTGGCAGTCAGCGGTCAATAGTACATATGTTAATAATAACTATACATATGTACCGAACTGTAACAAACTACTGGGAACAGTGCAAATGGTTTGAAAGTGCAGCAAGAGGTAGAACGACTTTTCCGCGCATAAATGGTCCCTGTGGATCTGGAGGAGCCTGGGGGAGATGTTTGGGGAGATGGTCCTGGCCTGTTCCCCACTATTAGCTCTTCGGTCCAGCAAGCTTGGCACCGCTGGAACAGCTTCCGGGTGCCGATTTCCGCGTATTTGTGTTCTCGTCGCCTTTTTCGGAACTCGGCAGACTAGCTAAACATGAAGCCCGCTTGAAAGTTAATATTGTATGAAGGGAGTGGGCCCTGGGGCCAGCAACTAGGCACCGCCAAGGAGAGCCTCTGCCAGACACTTAATGGAATTAATGTTCCCATTTTTCAAATTTGTATAAGCAATTGCGAATGTTGTGATAGGCAATTTTTATCAATAGGCAATTTGTAAGATAAATTGTTAACTTTCCCCGCAAAAAGTGGGGGTCGACCCCCGCCTTCTGAGAGTGGGGGTCCGGACCCCCTCGACCCCCGTCGGCGACGCCCCTGGCAACAACGTTCCCCGTCCTTTGACCTTGAATTTGACCTTGAAGATCATGGGGCACAACTTGAAAGGCGGCCGCACACTATGCCATTCGGCCGGGACGTCGCCGCGATTTTCCGCTACTGCGACGGCCGAAATTCGCAAATCGCGTCTCTGAACGCACTTCGTTCTGCCGGCGGAGTCGCGTTTCGCCAGCGTTTCGGGGCGGAAAAAACTGAACATGCTCAGCTTTTCCGCGATGGAATCGCTGAACTATGCCAAGATAAGGAAACGAATTGTGCACAACATGTTCTTGCCACTGTGAAATTTACGATGTGCAAGTTTTGTGGTCGTTAATTTATATTTTCGTGGAAAAATAACCATAAAATATTTCGTGTAGGGAGACTGCCTGTAGGTCGGAGGGGCCACATTGCCGCGATGTCACTGCGACTTTCCGCCCGAATAAGCTAGTGTGCGGCAGCCTTAAGAATAGGGCTAGTGTGCGGCAGCCTTAAGAATACGTGTCATCCTGGAAATGGGAACGTCGAATCGTTTGAGATAATTTTTGTCGCGATCGGACGGTATCTTTGTGCGTTGCAGCGCTCCTCGTCCTTTGACCTTGAATTTGACCTTGAAGGTTACGGGCACAACTCTGCAAATTCTTGTCATCCTGGAACTGGGCACGGGAAATTGTTTGAGACCTTTTTGTATCGCGATTGGACGGTACCTGTGGGCGCTACAGTGTTCTACGTTCATTGACCTTGCATTTGATCTTGAAAGAGACTAGTATGGTCAAAATGGCCCTGATTTTTGGAAACAGGAGGTTCTATTTGACCTTGGGACCAAATGGCGTAAAAATCGGTGACCGACACTGAAAACGTTCCTGTGGCTGTGGTTAGTCAACATCACGGACATACATCTAGGCTATTTTTTAGGCGCCCCGAGTGTGAAAGGTATAATAGGTACGTCGGCGTCTTCAACGCCTCGCCAGGCATATTTAAAACAGTGTCACTGTTATTTCATGGGAGTCCAGGCCTCTTCGTAGGGGCCATCCAGGACGCTATCGGGGGTATTATTAGTTCCGAAGGTCAAGGGTGTCCAGTCGCCGTCGGAGGGAAGCTGTAGGCGCCGAGGTGCCATCATTGCCGGGGTGCCATCGTGCCGGGGTGCCGGGGTGCCATCGTGCGCCGGGACACCGTATCGCTTTCAGGCCGGCAAGGTACCATTCGGGGGCGGTATGATACCTTCCGAGGGCAGCAAGATGCCTTTCGAGGGCGGCAAGACGTCTTTCGAAGGCGGCATAATGCACTCTGAGGGCGGCAAAATGTCTTCCGAGGCGGCATGGTGCTTTCCGAGGGCGGCATAATGCGCTATGAGGGCGGCATGATGCCTTCCGAGGGCGGCATAATGCGCTGAGGGCGGCATGATGCCTTCCGAGAGCGGTATGATGCGCTCTGAGGGCGGCATAATGCGCTCTGAGGGCGGCAAAATGTCTTCCGAGGGCGGCATAATGCGCTCTGAGGGCGGCAAGATGTCTTCCGAGGGCGGCATGATGCCTTCCAAGAACGGGATACTTCGCTCTGAGGGCGGCATGATGCCCTCTGAGGGCGGCAAGATGCCCTCTAAGGGCGGTAAAAGATGCCTTCCGAGGACGACAAGATATCTTCTGAGGGCGGCATAATGCACTCCGAGGGCGGCGGAATGTCTTCTGATGGCGACAAGATGTTTTCCGAGGGTGGCATGATACTTTCCGAGGGCGGCATGCTGCTTTCCGAAGGCGGCATGATGCCTTCCGAAGGCGGCGATCTACCTTCCGAGGGTGGCATAATGCGTTGTGAGGGCGATAATATGTCTTCTGAGGGTGCCAGGATGCCTTCCAAGAGTGCTACGATGCTGTTGGTAGACGCAAGGGCGCCCTGACAGCCTTCCGAGAACGCTACTGCGCCTTCGGCGCCAGCAAATCTTTTGCAAGAACGGCGTCGCGGCGCCTTCGGCGCCGTGGTCCCCGAGGGCGCCATTTTCTAAGGCTTCAGCCCCTACGCCCCCCCCCCCCTCTGGATCCGCCCCTGGGTGGAGCAAACCCGCTCAAGGCAGAGATGGTTGGGTTTGATGAAATGCAGTGGAAGTCTCCCTGTTTTGTTGCATCGGAGCAGATTAAAGGTTCATTGGCTGTCACTTAACCCGCGCCCCGCTGGGGTCGCCTGCCAAACGCGCGCCGCTGGGGGGGGGGGGGGGGGGTACATTTTACCCCCTCGTATCTTCCGAACCGATGCCGGCAGCGGGACGCGCAAGACGGCGATCGAAAGCTCTCAAGGCGATGAATATAATGCACACTCGAAATTCTTAAAATAAATTAACATGTCAGGTCACGATCAAGTCAAAGCTCAAGATTGAGGTATTTTAGTTTTTGGGCCATACTTTCCATCCAAAGCCTTAGATTGCGACTATTATCTCACAGGTATAATGCATCTCCCGTATAAGCGAAAGTGAAATTGTAAGCAGAGTTCAAGGTCAGGTCACAAAAGGTCACAGGTCTACAAAAGCTAAGTGACACATGTTGTATGGGTAATTTTACACGTAGAATTTGATAGTAGCAGCCATTTTCACAACCTTACCCCATATAATATCACTCAGGTCAAGGTCAGGTCACAAAAGACCAAACATTGAAATTGAGTAATCTAAATACAAAATAACATGTTTCTAGACAAGCTGTGTCTCAGAAATACAGCGGTGGTATGTATTTGTCTGTATCTGGTAACTAAAAGCAAAAAACACGTAACTTAAAAAAATGACGTCATGAGTTACTTCTACATAGGGAGCTATGTCAGTCAAAAATAAAGATATTTCTTTGAAATTTGGTTTGAATATCGTCCATAATTGGTTCTCTAACATATCTTCCGGTTTTTTTAAATATCTTCTTTTTATAAATATTTCGCAGGAATTTCCCCCACCCCCATTTTATTTTTTATTTTGGTGAGTCAAAACCCCATAATTTCGCAAATCCGAGATAGACATTTTGAAGACAATCTCATTTCCTTTCTTTTGACGTTTTTTATTTGCAATTTGCATCAAAACTCGATTTCTACGAATTTACAAACATTATCGTTTTTCCACCAAAAATGGCATGACATGACGTCATCAAAACGTCATTATCTTCCAAAGTATTCCCTTAATTTCAGTGAAATTGTGTGAGAAGACGTATAATTGATGCAGCATAAGGTGCTGCAAGTTTGACGTCGTTATCGCTCATAGTTATTGAGTTATTGAGAAAATCCGGGAGTGGTAAAATTTACCCCCCCCCCCCCCCCCCCAGCGGGCGCGGGTTAACTTCCCGCCTATGTAAACAGCTCCTCGGAAGCGCGGGAAGCCAGTGACGTGTACGTCAATATTCAGCTGATCGGTGTTTATATGTCTGCTAGGCTGCGTTTGGCGTTCAGACCGAGTGTGCTGGTATGGTGTCGTATGAGCCGGTAAGTGTAAGCGGTAAGGTAAGCTGGCCTCAGTATGAGCCGGTAAGTGTATTAGACCGGCGGCTGATGTGTTCAGTGTTCTGACCCCGTGCCTGTGCTGTGTTTAGTGTAGTGACACCGTGTCTGTGCTGTGTTTAGTGTGCTAACCCGGTATCTGTGCTGTGTTTAGTGTGCTAACCCGGTATCTGTGCTGTGTTCAGTGTACTAACCCCGTGTCTGTGCTGTGTTCAGTGTTCTAACCCGGTGTCTGTGCTGTGTCAGTGTACTAACCCGGTGTCTGTGCTGTGTTCAGTGTACTAACCCGGTATCTGTGCTGTGTTCAGTGTACTAACCCGGTATATGTGCTGTATTCAGTGTACTAACACCGTGTCTGTGCTGTGTTCAGTGTACTAACACCGTGTCTGTGCTGTGTTCAGTGTACTAACACCGTGTCTGTGCTGTGTTCAGTGTACTAACACCGTGTCTGCTGTGTTCAGTGTTCTGACCCCGTGTCTGTGCTGTGTGCAGTGTTCTAACCCCTTGTCTGTGCTGTGTTCAGTGTACTAACCCGGTGTCTGTGCTGTGTTCAGTGTACTAACTCGGTATATGTGCTGTGTTCAGTGTACTAACCCGGTGTCTGTGCTGTGTTCAGTGTTCTGACCCCGTGTCTGTGCTGTGTTCAGTGTACTAACCCGGTATCTGTGCTGTGTTCAGTGTACTAACCCGGTATATGTGCTGTGTTCAGTGTACTAACCCGGTATCTGTGCTGTGTTCAGTGTACTAACCCGGTATATGTGCTGTGTTCAGTGTACTAACCCGGTATCTGTGCTGTGTTCAGTGTACTAACCCGGTATATGTGCTGTGTTCAGTGTACTAAACCTGTATATGTGCTGTGTGCAGTGTACTAACCCGGTATATGTGCTGTGTTCAGTGTACTAACCCGGTATATGTGCTGTGTTCAGTATACTAACCCGGTATATGTGCTGTGTTTAGTGCACTAACCCAGTATCTGTGCTGTGTTCAGTGTACTAACCCGGTATCTGCTGTGTTCAGTGTACTAACCCCGTGTCTGTGCTGTGCTTAGTGTACTAACCCGGTATCTGTGCTGTGTTCAGTGTACTAACCCGGTATCTGTGCTGTGTTCAGTGTACTAACCCGGTATATGTGCTGTGTTCAGTGTACTAACCCCGTGTCTGTGCTGTGTTCAGTGTACTAACCCCGTGTCTGTGCTGTATTCAGTGTAGTGACACCGTGTCTGTGCTGTGTTCAGTGTACTAACCCCGTGTCTGTGCTGTGTTCAGTGTACTAACCCCGTGTCTGTGCTGTGTTCAGTGTAGTGACACCGTGTCTGTGCTGTGTTCAGTGTACTAACCCGGTATCTGTGCTGTGTTCAGTGTACTAACCCCGTGTCT
Source organism: Chirona hameri (assembly GCA_036785665.1). Lineage (NCBI taxonomy): Eukaryota > Metazoa > Arthropoda > Thecostraca > Balanomorpha > Balanidae > Chirona > Chirona hameri. The sequence goes on along the minus strand of JAXIVJ010001914.1, from coordinate 95,737 downwards.
GTGCTGTGTTCAGTGTACTAACCCCGTTTCTGTGCTGTATTCAGTGTACTAACCCGGTGTCTGTGCTGTGTTCAGTGTTCTAACCCGGTATCTGTGCTGTGTTCAGTGTACTAACCCCGTGTCTGTGCTGTGTTCAGTGTACTAACCCGGTGTCTGTGCTGTGTTCAGTGTTCTGACCCCGTGTCTGTGCTGTGTTCAGTGTACTAACCCGGTGTCTGTGCTGTGTTCAGTGTTCTGACACCGTGTCTGTGCTGTGTTCAGTGTACTAACCCGGTATCTGTGCTGTGTTCAGTGTACTAGCCCCGTGTCTGTGCTGTGTTCAGTGTACTAACCCGGTGTCTGTGCTGTGTTCAGTGTACTAACCCGGTATATGTGCTGTGTTCAGTGTACTAACCCGGTGTCTGTGCTGTGTTCAGTGTACTAGCCCCGTGTCTGTGCTGTGTTCAGTGTACTAACCCGGTATCTGTGCTGTGTGCAGTGTACTAACCCGGTATCTGTGCTGTATTCGGTGTACTAACCCGGTATCTGTGCTGTGTTCAGTGTACTAACCCGGTATCTGTGCTGTGTTCAGTGTACTAACCCGGTATATGTGCTGTGTTCAGTGTACTAACCCGGTATCTGTGCTGTGTTCAGTGTACTAACCCCGTGTCTGTGCTGTGTTCAGTGTTCTAACCCGGTGTCTGTGCTGTGTTTAGTGTACTAACCCGGTATATGTGCTGTGTTCAGTGTACTAACCCGGTGTCTGTGCTGTGTTCAGTGTACTAACCCGGTATATGTGCTGTGTTCAGTGTACTAACCCGGTGTCTGTGCTGTGTTCAGTGTACTAACCCGGTATATGTGCTGTGTTCAGTGTACTAACCCGGTGTCTGTGCTGTATTCAGTGTACTAACACCGTGTCTGTGCCGTGTTCAGTGCTCTGACCCGGCATCTCTCCTGTGCTCAGTGTCCGCCGAGCCGGCTGCGGCGCCTGGTGCGCAGCTGGTACCGGATGCTCGGCTGTGAGCTGCTGCTGCCGCTCAGCGCCGCCCTAGAGCGGGAGAACAACCGCGGACGGCTGCGGCTGCAGCGCAACGGCGACGGCACCAGCTCACTGTGGGAGCGGGCCTCAGACCGGCTGGTGGTCACCTACCGTGACGACAGTCTGGTGAGAGACGCCCCCCCCCCCCCCGACACTGCGTGAGAGACTTCCCCCCGACACTGCGTGAGAGACTTCCCCCCGACACTGCGTGAGAGACTTCCCCCCGACACTGCGTGAGAGACTTCCCCCGACACTGCGTGAGAGACTTCCCCCGACACTGCGTGAGAGTCCCCCCGACACTGCGTGAGAGAGTCCCCCCGACACTGCGTGAGAGACTTCCCCCCGACACTGCGCGAGAGAGTCTCCCCGACACTGCGTGAGAGAGTCCCCCCGACACTGCGTGAGATACTTCCCCCCGACACTGCGTGAGAGAGTCTCCCCGACACTGCGTGAGATACTTCCCCCCGACACTGCGTGAGAGAGTCTCCCCGACACTGCGTGAGATACTTCCCCCCGACACTGCGTGAGAGAGTCTCCCCGACACTGCGTGAGATACTTCCCCCCGACACTGCGTGAGAGAGTCTCCCCGACACTGCGTGAGAGACTTCCCCCCGACACTGCGTGAGAGAGTCCCCCCGACACTGCGTGAGAGAGTCCCCCCGACACTGCGTGAGAGAGTCTCCCCGACACTGCGTGAGAGACTTCCCCCCGACACTGCGTGAGAGAGTCCCCCCGACACTGCGTGAGAGAGTCCCCCCCCCCCCCCCGACACTGCGTGAGAGAGTCCCCCCGACACTGCGTGAGAGACTTCCCCCCAACACTGCGTGAGAGAGTCCCCCCGACACTGCGTGAGAGACTTCCCCCGACACTGCGTGAGAGACTTCCCCCGACACTGCGTGAGAGAGTCTCCCCGACACTGCGTGAGAGAGTCTCCCCGACACTGCGTGAGAGACTTCCCCCCGACACTGCGTGAGAGACTTCCCCCCGACACTGCGTGAGAGAGTCCCCCGACACTGCGTGAGAGAGTCCCCCCGACACTGCGTGAGAGACTTCCCCCCGACACTGCGTGAGAGTCCCCCCGACACTGCGTGAGAGAGTCTCCCCGACACTGCGCGAGAGACTTCCCCCCGACACTGCGTGAGTCTCCCCGACACTGCGTGAGAGACGTCCCCCGACACTGCGTGAGAGACTTCCCCCCGACACTGCGTGAGAGAGTCTCCCCGACACTGCGTGAGAGACTTCCCCCCGACACTGCGTGAGAGTCCCCCCGACACTGCGTGAGAGAGTCTCCCCGACACTGCGTGAGAGACTTCCCCCCGACACTGCGTGAGAGACTTCCCCCCGACACTGCGTGAGAGAGTCTCCCCGACACTGCGTGAGAGACTTCCCCCCCCCCCCGACACTGCGTGAGAGAGTCCCCCCGACACTGCGTGAGAGACTTCCCCCCCCGACACTGCGTGAGAGAGTCCCCCCGACACTGCGTGAGAGAGTCTCCCCGACACTGCGTGAGAGACTTCCCCCCCGACACTGCGTGAGAGAGTCCCCCCGACACTGCGTGAGAGAGTCTCCCCGACACTGCGTGAGAGAGTCCCCCGACACTGCGTGAGAGACTTCCCCCCGACACTGCGTGAGAGACTTCCCCCCCGACACTGCGTGAGAGTCCCCCGACACTGCGTGAGAGAGTCCCCCCGACACTGCGTGAGAGACTTCCCCCCGACACTGCGTGAGAGTCCCCCGACACTGCGTGAGAGAGTCCCCCCGACACTGCGTGAGAGAGTCCCCCCGACACTGCGTGAGAGACTTCCCCCCGACACTGCGTGAGAGTCCCCCGACACTGCGTGAGAGAGTCCCCCCGACACTGCGCTGCCGCCCGGCCTGCAGCCTGGCTGGCTAAAATCTGAACATGATGTACCCGGAAACGTAATAAATATGATAAACGTCATTACAACTAAGTTTATTTTATTATTGTATTTTGAATGTTTCTATCTTCTGCATGATGCTCTATGCATGACACGTCTTTTGCTCTCACTCTGGTCTATGCGTGATGTCTGCTGACTGTCATCTTAATGGGCAGTACGATGGCTGGTCGGCGGCGCGGGAATCCCCCTGCACCCCGTCTCCGCAGCGGACGGAGCCGGCCGCCGCCGCCCACCCGCCGCCGGCCGACTGTACGCAGTGCGGCGCCCAGTTCGTCACACTGGCCGCCGCCATGGTACGTC